>JAGWCC010001250.1:0-40459 GCA_022651775.1 Drusus annulatus
ACATTAGTCATCACGTATTCCAGAGAAGAACTACATGTATTACAGCTACCCACATTACATGTAGACGAAATAGAAAAACCACACCAAGACTCCATCATAACCACCAACGTAGCAGAAACCACCACCACCAGTGGAAGTCTACATATCACGCTAACAAGTTGCCTATTAATAATGGCAATTGGATATATCCTATGGAAAATATGCAAACTCTTCGCATCCCGAAGGAGTTTCCATTTAAAGGGAGGAGAGTTAACTACCCCTGCTGACCCTCACCTTCAAGAAGACGATACAGGACGCCCCCTGCACCCCGCACTTCACCTTGTCTAGTAAACAAATATGTTATGCAACTACCATTAATAATGCATTGAACTCTAAAATAAGATTACATTATTATTATCTAGTTCCGTCTTATATCAATGCATATGTACTCTATACAAGTGTCAACGCCCTATGGTATAACCGATAAAACTATCTGTAAATTGTTGTTTGTATCAAATAAACTTAAACACCTTAGACTAGCCTAAAACAGCTATATAAACGGCTGCATCGCCCTAAGTGAATTAATCTATCTTGTCGATTGAATCCAAGCACTTCTGCTTGTCGTATTGCTCACTTGATAATTCATATTGAAATTGTATTTTACTCGTTGTTTGTGTTTTATAATATAATAAAATAAAGGATATTTACATCCAAATATTATTCCATTCATTCAACCAAAGTGTACCCCAAAAAGTTAACTCGCGGGACCAAACGAATTGACTGTTAGGATCTCTCCTACACGCCAGGTGCGCCAATTTTGAAACAAATAAATCCCCCGGGCTCAGGAGTCTTTGTAACCTAACTTTCTGGATGACCTTCGTACCTATGATTATTCGATGGCTGATCAGTAGCGAGGTCAAAAATCAGATCAGTAGTAAAGTCATTGCAAAAATGTGGATATTTTTTTCTATTATTGAAGCATTTTAAGTGAGCCTCTCTGCAGCTGAGAAGTAATTTTCCTTAGGTTTTCTATTTGTTTTTATCAAAACAAGTAATTTAACTAAATTATAAACTCATATTGACAATTAATTGTATAGCTTCAAAGAATCCTCGCATGCACATACATTTTGCATTTTGAAAATAAAAACCCTGTAGCGGAACATTAAAATTGTTGTAACATATAAGAGTACAGTAACATTATATAATCTGTGTTAAGAGTCAAAACTTCGGATACCATCGGCACTGTTTTTTTAAAAAATATAATACAGGCAGTTCACATGAAAGTGTTTTGCAGTCAAAGCATACAAAATATCATTGCTAAGAATATCTAACCAGAAAGAGATTACGTTTTAAGTTTTTAATTTTTATTTACAATAATAATTATTTTATTAGAATTAAAAAATAATTTTTAGTTTAAAAGTTCATCTAGGTAATTATTTTTACGCGTGACAGCTGTTTTCGCCTTCTGAGGGCATTATCAAACTGTTTCATAATCAGTTTGATAATGCCCTCAGAAGGCGAAACAGCTGTCACGCGTAAAAATAATTACCTAGCAGAACTTTTAACAAAAAATTGTTTTTTTTTAAAATTTAAAATAATAATTATTATTGTTTATATAAAATTAAAAACCCTAAAAATTAAAATGGAGTTCTACAAAATAAACTTTAAGACCATAAATATTTTTTGACAAAGAAACTGAAAATACCTCTCCACTAAATTCTGAAAATGATTTACAAAAAGAGATAAAAGCCTGGCTAGTAAAAAATAAAAAACGAGATATAAAAGAGCACTAAAATTTCATAAGAGCTTAAAAAATGAAAACAATCAATTGTAACTTATTCCACCTCAGCACAGAATACCATAGTATTTTTAAAGCTTTGTAATCGATTTATATGTTTTATTTTAAAATCCAGAGTGGTGAATACTCTCAGTATTGCTCTGGTGGAACCATAATTCCGTATCGAAACGTTGCACACGAGAGTATTTCCAGGAACCAAATTAGACAAAGGAATAAAACAACAAAATCTTTTTTCTTATTGTACGATAGTACGTCACATAACGGCCATTTTTGAAACGCCCCACGTCGCCCCTTGATACTCGCCCCTCGCTCCTCGCCCTCGCACCGAGTCACATAGGCAGTCGGAATAGGGCCGTTTACAGCTCGTAGCACAATATTCCTTTTGCTTTTAGTAGTTTTATAAAACACTATTTACTTACGCCAATGTTGTGTAATGCAAAATTTTATAGTAATGGGTTTTTAACATGTTCTTTACTCGTCACTAATTTAATGAATGTTCAGCTTAAGGATTACGAACACAGGTGTGCACGTGTTCTGGGCTTTGTCGAGGAAAATTTCTTGTGAAAACACTAAATTTAGCATTTTTTTAAAAGGAAAACCTTCCGAATGTTTTGTTTCTCGTCATTTTAAAATCAAGGCTGTCCAAATACTGCAAAGTTTAGAATGTAGTTTAGTAGTGAAAACAAATAAAGTTTCTAACCTGGTACTGGAATACCTCAGAAATGATTGCGGAAGGGGTGAGTTCCCGGATGCAGAGCCCGATAAGATAACGTATCGCCAACTACAGAACAAGAATAGCCACGAGCTAAATCACTCTTGTGATGGCAGCATTGGACCTCTTGCAGGGTCCCGTTTGTAAACAATGGACTTAATTATTGATGTCTTGAAACAAATCTTTTTACCATCAAGATACTATATTATATAATATTATTTTTTACATAGTATATATTATTTAAATTATTATGTTGAATTGAATACAAACACGTATTTGTTTTGAACTCTTATGTTATTACAATATTTTCATGGTTATAATATTATGATTATAAAAACCTGTATTTTTCTATGGAACTCATGGAATTGCACCATTCTCCCTTAGATCTGGAATAAACAAATAAATTAACGAATAATACTTTTACCACGTACCCTCTGCCAGAATTTTTATGGCCCTATTCGCACATAAAAGACATGTACGGAGTACACGTTTTTTCATGGACTCAAAATTCAGAAAATATAATTTAGCCGAAAATTATACGAAAGGTTGTCATAAAAAATAGTTTGTGCTGACGTGCTGGTTGAAAGCCAAGTCATATAGATCTTCGTTCGGTGACGGCAAAAGCTCTTTACATATTACGGCGTGGGGACTGGAAACTACCCTTGAACTACTTGTGGATGAGATATTACCCCTGATGCATTAACTTCCCTAAACCTTCCCCATCGCTGCCACCCAACGGTCATCTTATGTATTACAATTTATTGGGTTCATCAAAATAAACGGAGGAGTTTTATAGTTCAACATTTTGATCGGAATTAAGATGATTGTGTGGAATATCTCTTTGTGTCTCACTGAAAACTCTTGAACTGTGAGCGCTCAGCTTTTTTTAGGTGTTTAAAGGTAACCGGAATTGTTTTCAGATGGCAACGTCAATAATCATTAATGTACATCAGATTTTATCCACTAAAAATGTCAAAATAGCTCTTAAACGTGCAAATACTCGTACATGCAAATATTTACGATGAAATAGCAAAATTCGTTTTCAATGTTTTACTTGCCATATACCGCTTTCTAAAAGTATTATCAAACGCTCTAACAAATATAGCTTCTAAAAGTATAGAGGTACCTATATACATTATGCAAAGTAGAATATATATATATATTTTTTTAAATTTATTGATAGCAATAATAAATCATAATGGATTTCGAAATAAAGACAAAACAACTGGTTAAGTCAGAGAACAATAGCTCCCGAAAGCAAAAAAATATTTTCTTAATTTGTAGATGGACGTACATGTTCATGTTTATATTTCCCAGATCATCCAGAAAACATTAATAATGTACAGTTAAAGCAGTATGCCCTTTCTTCTTCAGGATATGTAATCCGTTTGAAATAATTTATTTATGCTACTGTCATAGGGGAGTAGGTACCCCTTCCATGGAATATGATTCGTATTATTCCATCCAAAAATACAAAGGGAAGAAACGTACGCCCCCTGTATTTCGAATTGACCACCTGCGACGAGGCTTATATCGACGTGTTTGTTTTATTCGTTGGTTCCGTTTTTTTAGATTATTCCCAGAAAATCGAACAAATAACCCTCGCTTTTGGTCCGAGCGTTTGACGCGTTTGGTCCAGTCGATAAATCCTCTCCCGCGCACATCACGCTGATCATGTTTTACCAACATAAAGTGAACAGAGCGAAATCATTTCCTGAATCGTTTGTCTGTGACCAGCGACAATTCTACTTTGGATTTAGTTGGAAATTCAATCCATTTTCGTAGGAACACACAATTTTGTTTGACCTTATGACCATTTGAAATGAAACCCGTAAATTTTAATATAAGCCTGCCCGGTTAACTTAGTTCAAAGAAAGGGTTTATCACTCAACTCTAATGAAGGTACATCATATTATATCCGTTGAGATTTTTGCATCCGTTTTATGAAAATAAACCGTAATCTTATGCCTCAGCACTCTGGCGTTAAACACCACTTTGTAGCATTCTAATACGAGGAAAATATATATTTTTTACTGTTATCTTTCTAGTATGCTTTTCACAAAAAAATTAAAGCATAACTGGTTTGGAATTATATTCACTAGCAAGCTAAGACATTTTCATAACTACAGGTATATAATTAACATACTTATTTGTAGTATTGCTTGTATTAGAGAGTCTAAAGTTGTGTATTTTTCGGTGCTGACCCCAAATTAAAAATAATCAACTATGATTTGAAAAAAATAAACCACCGACCTACCTACTACCCTTCTCTAAATTGACTGCACTCACGTATTTGCCACTGAACCTGTTTTATATTTTCTGACATTTAAAGTAATAATACTTTAATCACTAAATAACATTGTTCATATTATTATTTACATGGACTCAGTAATAATAATAGCGTACAGATCAGATATAATCAGCCAACAGAGCAGAGGATGTGGGTTGGAGCTGCAGTTGTCTGCTCACTGATCATATTCATATTCACGATGCTGTTAACGGACCGAAAATAATAATATTAGTGGTTTTGGAATTCTGTTGATTAACAATCATGTGTTCTGCATTATTAATAACCCTTTGTGAAGTTTTATTTATTCAATACTATGTACTTCACCACTTTCTGAATCCCTCCACTTCACGAGGTGAGTGTATATAATTAAATAACGAAAAAAGAACATTTGAAAATAGTGTTAGAGAAGAAGTTAACCGTAAAAACATTTATTCTTACAAAGAATAAGATGGAATTAATTCAATATCAAAATCGAAGTCGATAATATATAAATGTAAAAACCTTTTTTATTTAACCGAATTCATATTGAAAGCATTGTATTTTTTTTAAAGTAAAGTACTTGTATAGTTATTGTTCTGGATGTGTACTATAGCATGATTTTATAGAATTTGGTCCGTGAAACGGATTTTTGACTCGCCTTATTGTAATTTGCATTGAAGTTTTTTTTTGCCTTGATACTATATGACTTTGTTACAAAAAAACCAACTTTGTTTATTCAGTGGACTTATAAAATAAGGAATTTATCAAAAAGGTTTACTTTAATAATTTAATCTACTTACATCGTTGTAGCAAACACCAAACGTTGAACCAGTTACTGGATGAAAGCAGGTCCTTGCACCGCGTATAGGTACCACGTGCAGGATCGAATCGCAGAGAGCTTAATTTGTGGCGATACTAGCAGTTATTGTGTGAAGTCAGGATAATCCAATTCACTGTAAGGTCGGTGTTGCTTTCGTTGCCTACCTCACCCCTTTACCACCCGTTCCCACCCTCCAAAGTATAGTTTCCTTCTCTACCGAAAAAAAGTAACCAAAAATGATAAAATACATGCATCACTGTAAGTTAACCTTTGTTTTAACAGGACTAATTTATGCATTGATAAATTTATAATTTACAAAAACTCTTACACTTTTTTATGAATTAATCAGTCCATTTGCCGCACTGCCGTTATTTCTACATACATTTAATTAGCTAATTATTTTCCGCTTTGTTATAAACAGTAAAGTTAATTATCACCATTCAGCCGCACTAATCATTCGACTATAGTATCAAAACCGCATCAAACATTCGACTATGGAAATAGATTAAACCGGCTCGTTTTACCCTATGTATAATATTTGCGTTTGATGTTGATAACTCGTATTTCATGATTAAAAAGTTATGAACACATGCGTACCGCAAATGAAGCATGATTAAATAAGTTGAAATGATTGCATCTTTACATGTCTAAAATAGTTAAAAAATTGTTTTACTCTAATTTAATGAAATGTGGATATTAAATAAACACGATACTCACCCGAAAACTAACAGCTGTAGGACTATTATATCTCTATACAAGGATTGTATTAGGAGTAAGCGCTTGAGAGAAAACAAAAGTTTAAAAAGATGGTGACTATTCAGATTTGGCTATGGACACCGTTAAAACCACGGAAAGAAACTTTTAGGATCTCTATCCGATATCCAAAGATCTTATACGAAAAAGTGTTACAAAATAAGATGCCATCCTACCGGTAAAAAAACATACTCGTGTTATGCTATGCTTAAAAAAAAGGATTCTACCGGCCAGCGTGGCGCCGCCCGTGATTTAACACCCTAATGTGTATCAACAGTAGAAGATAGATTTTTCAGTTTTTTAAGTCACCTGTATCCACAACAGTATTTCAAAAAAAGTGTAACTAAAAAACACATTAGATACTGTTATGTTTTATACAACCAAGTTTATAAAAAGTATATGTTCTTACTATAAAACTCTTTATAAAAGAGTTGACTGTAATGTTCTTCTTTTGTGTTAAAATGCTGATAAAAAAACATAAAAAATATATTGTAATAGAGAATTTCTTGATCTATACCACAATATATATATTTTAATTGACTAATTAGCGATGAATGTATATTTTTTAAAACACGTTACTCGATGAAATTTAAACAGGTTTGTATGTGCTAAAAAACTGTATAATAAATAAAATATTGTTAAATATTACCGTATTTCAACTATTTTATTTTTTATTTATTTTTATTTATTTATTTATTATTTTACTTGAACATTATTTTTTTATTGATTGGTAAATTGCTCATCCTACTAGGCACAAGCTTGTGTTGGAATGGCAATTTGCAAATTAGGCTTTTTAGCTACAAAGTAACATGTTAATATCGAAAATATAGTACACACACAATAAAAATAAAAATAATTTAAGTAAATGACAAATTTGAAGATATAGAATCTACATAATAAAAACTAAATAAAAAACGAAAATGTGTCAAAACGAATAATCAAAATACGTGCGTGGCGCAGTAAGACGCAAACGAACATATGCTTGTACTTTAAAACATGTTCACTTCTTCGCGCACGCTTTTTTACAGATAATATAATAATTTTGAAGGAAATATGTAGCAAGGATCAGAATAGGTTTATTGCGAGCACGCTGATAGAGGTTATGTTCACCCTTTCTTACATACGAGACCAATCCATTCTAAGTAACAATGTACAGTAAACTTTTGGCGGAATTGTTTTTAAAATACGATGAGGGTGCCATATACGACCAAAATTATAACTATTTCAGCAAATCTTCATAATATCGTCAGTTCTCTCACACTCTTAAACATTTGAAAAGTATTGAAAAAAAAATCGTACCTACTGTCTTAATTGAACAGGTAAACGTAAATATATATATATTTATGGCGCCGTAAACTGAAAACTATAACGTATATTCACATATTTCAGATTGAAAAGTTAAGCAAATGTGATAATGTTAGAGCTCGCCGTTTAGAAGTTTTTGCTGGTTCACGCGAGTAGATTTCTGTTTCATATTTATGATAAAAAAAATCTAAAATAGTTCAACCAAAAATATCAAAATAAACGTTTTTGACCTCGCTTTTTCATGGTCGAAAGATTTTTATGTTCATCCGTGTTTCCACGATATAATGAAATATTGTTTTGTGTGTGCAAAACATGGAAGGAACACGAAACTAGCCACTAAACTGTAGTTATGGGCAACTTTCGATTCAAATATCACTTGTGTTTTGGGTAATTCTAAAACATCCCGCAAACGACCTAAACACAACATAATTCGAATTAGGCTTAGAATTTTGGATGGCGAGGTTTGAGCTTTTGGCATGTTCGTTATTTGTTTGATTTTAACTACCAGAGTTGGAAATCGTTCCAGTCGAGAGAGTTCAATGAATAAAAAGGGAAATAATCTATTGGAAAAAAGACAAATTGACAGATTAATCAAAAAGTTACAAATCAATCCGGAAATTTACGAATAAATCCACAATTTTCCTGAATAATGAGTACGGGTGACCCAGTATTGCGGTGTTACCGCGTGTCATTATTACTTTTGAGATAAAAAATTTCAATTGAAATATGACGATTACACTTTTACTTTTTTGTTCCGATGTCATGCTTTTATGGCACGCACGTATGTCACATATGTATATATTTTAGGTAACGTTTACATTACGTTTTATAATAATGTTGATAATTATTAACCACCATCCATATACTTATATTTTGGCTAGGATTACTTTTAAGTTCTAACTTTAACTATGGTTGTGTTGGGTTTATTCGTGCTTTTTGTAAAATATAAAAAACTTATTTTTATGATTAGTAGGTAACCAATTATAATTTGTTAATGTTAGCGTATCTATAAATCAGCAACATAGTACGAAAGGCACATTATAATTAAGATAATTTCAATATACTTGGATTAATTATATAACGCTGTTTTTGTGAAATATCACCTCAAAGACTACTAACCACCTAGATTAGAGACAAATTGTTCGTTTTTAAAAGATTAGGTGCTACATAACAAGTTCAATTTTAGACGTCAACAATATTTATTTTTTCAGTTGTAATTTATCGCTTTATCAAAACGCGAGAAATCGAGGATATTGAGCATACCGTTTGTCGTATTTGGTGATTGATTTCAATGACTTTAGTTTTTCAGAAGGCCTGCCATTAAAATACCGGTTAAAACATACACATCAATTCTTTTTATCATCTGTCTTACAAAAAATGCATTTCTTCTATTAAGTTTGGTTAATCTGTAAGACGAATTGTTGGTTTTTTAAACGGACTCTAGTCGAGTTTTTTTTATTAAGAATCCAGGGACTCTTAACCAAATGGCTGCAAACATAGTAGGATGCACTAATGATTTGTACAATGTACAGGGTCTGCTGTTAACAACTGTGGTATCCGCGAACTCTGAACAATGCGCACAGCTTCTTAAGGGCTGATCGTGTTTCAATAGAATCCCCCGAGTTTGTTACTCGAGGGCACACTGAGTGTGGCAATGAAGTTTTCGTGGGAAGATCGATGTACTTCGCAAAAGCGAAAACTTTTGCTTTCGTACTCGCTCCAACAAATAATGCTGTTATTTTGCGCTTGCACGACATGCATTTATCAATTAGTAGACTCAGGCTTGATAGAATATTTTTTTTACGTAGCTGTCAATTGGGTTGCTAATATCACGAAATAAGCCAGTTTTGGTTTATTACTTAAAACTCTACCCTTGCGAAATTTGTCTGATTAAAAAAATGTTAATACATTTATCTCGAGTAAAGCCCACGTGGCGTAAAATATAATTATTTTGCAAGCGTTATTTAAGTAAGCGGTTTTTATGGCATTTTAATACCTTGCATAATCTTTGATCGTAAATAACTCATTTTCTAATTTATGAAACTCCCTTTTACGTATTTGGTACGCTGTAGTTAAATTTAGACGTTTTTTTGTAAATACACGCTGAATTGGTTACATGTAAACGGTTCGATATATTTTCATTACTAGCCGGAATTCAGCTTTTACTACCAAATACAATTTTTGAAAAGATCACTGCATGTTACAGGCGATTGAAGAAGCGAAAATCTAGTTTTCTAATAGATATGCGTGAAGTAATAATTTCATCTCATATTCTTAAATTAAAGCATACCATCTTTTATAGCTGATCTAACTACTCGATTAATGCATCGATTTTAAATTCAAATTTTCAAATCTATAATAAGATTTTTTTTTAATGGACAAAGAGTCCACGTCAGGAAGGTGGGGCAGCTTTAAGCTATGTGCGGCAAGTCGAGGCCATCCGGGGGATGTTGGCTGTTTCTAGCGGATGGAGTCTTATTAAATTTCAGACCAACTTTGGCCCCGTAATACTACCCTTCCTTCCCTTCCTACCCTTCCCGCCAAACCTCTGACCTTCTGACGCCGATATGAACCCTTCTGTCTTACATTTTCATAAGACTCGAACATTGGCATTGAATACAGTGGATGAGCACCGTTTTCGCGAACTAAAATGAAAGTATAATAAAAACGTAAATCATGTTTTCACTAACGATATAAGATACAGTTAGACCAAGATGTAGTTTGCTTGCAAGAGCTGGAGTTAACATCCACGTAAGTAGTAAATAGTTAAAAAAATAGTAAACATTTTTATAACATATTTGAATAGCTCAGAAAGTAATTATGACGGGCGACAAGAAGACAAGCAACCACATTTATATGAAAAGAGGGAAAGTGTTTGCCTGAAAAAATTAAAGCATTCTAGTTTTAAAGTGGTTCCTTTTCTTAGTTTTCAATTTTTTCCTCGCAAGGCATATTTTTTAAATAAAGTAGATATATATATTTATCTTGGAAAGTTTTAAAATAGTTATTTCTTAAATGACCATTAAATATTTTCTAAAGTAATGTTTACTAAATAATTGTATTTAAAAACGATGTTTTTGCTTTGAATACATCAAGACAAAAGTTACTTTGCTCTAATTATTTTAAATGGGTTAATTTTATGTCCCGCATAGGCCAATCTGCTGCATTAGAAGTCAAGTATAAAATAAAACATTTTCTCGCTACATTTCCCACGTCAAAGGGATGACATAACGTTATTGGACCGCAATGTTTTTCGTATAAAAAACCACATCGAGAATAAATGAAGAAATGGCGCAGGCTTTGTCCTGAGGGAGTGCGTAGTGCCTCCCTCGTCGCATCTTCCACACATCACCTTGTTCCTCGCTCCGATGTTGAGCTGGCTTCTATTAACTGATACGCATGGCGACATGGGTTATATTTGAAAAAAAAAATAGCACGTGTCGAATCAGTCAATTTTTTGTTGCGTAGTTAACGGTGAACAAACAGCATTGGTTTGGTGTAAATAATTAAATAGATTGCTTACTCTTTTGATATTAATGAAATACTAATGATTAGATTCCATTAAAATGTTTTTGTTAATTTTTACTTCAGGAACTCGTTTTATAGTGGGAGTTAAAAATCATGTAGGTTACGAAGTCCCCTACCTATACTGATTCGGTAACGATATGAGTTGTGAAGAGGCTTCGATCAATTGAAGGATGTGAAATGAAAGTTTGCATATCATATAGGTCCGTTTCACACAAAAATAAAACGGAAAAATACCAATTTCTCAGGCTGCCATCAACTGTGAAGGCTTGTTCCACCTCTGTCCACTGAAATACTCCTGCTGCAAGCCTATCTACACGAAATTGTTGCTACTATTTTTGCTCCGTTGTAAAACGTCCATTTTATTTGCACATAAGATGTGACATTTTTTATTAATTTTTAAAAATTTAAATTAAAATAAAATAACTTTGTATACATCACTTTATTAATATACAATATTACAACATGTTTCGTGAGCGATGCTCACATCTTCAGGTATTAGAGTATACTGAAGTTAACAGTTAAACTATAGAACAGTTAGATTTAAGGGAGGGAGAGTAGGGGGGGGGGGGAGGGTAGGGGAAAACCAGTAATTAAGAAATTACAATCGTTAAAGGAAGGTGACAAAGGTATAATTAGGGAAATACCAAGTTGTTGGAATGGTCACTAGAGTGGGAAGGTCTGTTAAGTGGGAAAATATTTGATATAGGGTTACCAAAAAAGTTTTTTTGTTTGTTAATTATATCCAACTTTAAATTATCGCTTTTTCTAATTTCTAATATTTCTAGATTATTAATTTGTGTTGCTTTGTATCCCGTACGAAGTTTTTTTAATCCCGTATCTATATCAAAAGTATGATCATTTTCTATTAAATGATCCGCAAATTCCGATTCACTATTATTTTTTAATGCCCTAATATGTTCTTTGGCTCTAATGTCAAAGCTTCTGGTGGTTCTACCTATATAAAATGCATTACAGTCATTACAGTTGAGTTTATAAACTCCAGATTTTTCATTATTACGAACATCGCCATCTTTATTATTTAAAATATAATTTTTCAATTTGTTATTTGTGTAGAAAGCTGGTTGATTACTAGTTGGAATATTTTTATTTAATAATTTTGACCAATCATTACTTACAAATAAAATTCGACGCCAATGTTTATTTATATCCATAGACACTGGGTAAATATACTGCTTTATGGAACGTTGCTTAATTTTTTTATTTAATATTTTATCTATCAATTTAGTGGGATAATCATTATTTAAAGCTATCTGTTTGATAAGGTTTAATTCTACATTAAAATTCTGATCAGACAAAGCAATGGTATTTAATCTATTTATCATAGAGTGGAAAGGAGCAAGTTTTTGAGAGAATGGATGATTTGATGAACTATGAATAACTATATCAGTGTAAGTTTCTTTACGAAAAATATTGAACTCTATTTTATTATCCTTTAAAGTTAAATTTAAATCTAAGAAATTCAAATTCTTATTTATACCTATTTCTAGTGTAAATTTGATATTCTTGTGTAATTTATTCAATTTTTTTTTTAAATATGTTTAATTGTCTATCTGTCTCTAGCCAAATACAAAATATGTCATCGACATATCTTTTCCAGCAATATATATTTTTTAATAAGGACGCACTGAAAATTTGTTGTTCTAAATTATTAAGAAAAATGTCTGCTATTAAAGGACTCGTACTACTCCCCATAGCCAAGCCATCTTTCTGTTTAAAAATGTTGTTATTAAACTGAAAATAGTTCAGTTTAAAATAACGTCGAATAATAAATTTAAATCATAAATTAGGTCTTTCGATAAATTTGAAGCATTTAATAAGTTAGTAATGATTGTTTTACTTTCCTTAATTGGGATACTGGGAAATAAATTCACTACATCGAAAGACACCAACTAGCATGATTAGGAATTTCCAATCCTTAATAATATCCGTAATATTGTATATTAATAAAGTGATGTATACAAAGTTATTTTGTTTTAATTTAAATACATAATGACATCACAAAGGGAAAACCTTTCAGAAGAAGAATTCTTTTTCAAAAAAAAAAAAAAAAAAAATGACATTTACTCAGTTAAATGTTAATGACGATCAGACGAACCCTTATTTTTTGCACGTAGTTAAGAAACTTTATTTATTTTCGGTAAAACTATTTTAAGTAATGTGCCCATGAGGTTTAATATCACTTATGTGCGCAACATAAATTAAATAGATGTTACGACTTCCGCGTCAGGATACAAAAGTACGAAAGTAAAAAACTTACCGAATTCGTGTCTTCTAAATCATGTGCAATTTTTTTAAATCGGATGTGGGCTTTTTTTAGGGGGTATGTGGGAGTGAAGATCTCATGGGTAGTTCGCGAGAAGGGGGAGACGTGTGGGGGTGGACTACCTTAAATCATTTCACCCGCCTCCCCCGTCACACCGCCTGCCGTACGAATTCCCAGCCATATCACGTCTTGTTACTCATTTCAGGCGCGAGGGTTATAATGGGATAAATCATCGGATGATCATATAAATCTGGAGACGCGGGATAATACGCGTCGGAAGAAAGAAGTCGGTGTTAGATGAAGGTTGTTTCTAGGTGGATGCCAGCCGTATATTATTTTTTAACGGTTTGTTGACTTTCTTATACCTGAAATTCTTCATCCATTGTATGTGTATGGTGAATATTTACTATGTAGAGATACTGTTCAAGGGTCCCACCTGCTCGGAACTACAGTGTATAATAGTGTCCTTAAACTCGATTTATTTTATGGTAAGGAGTAACATTTCTAAAGTACCTAGCTATTCAGATCTGATCAATAAACATGGCTAAAACCATTTTGTCATTTTACCTCTTTGGAACTAGGTGCAGATTTATAAACTGTATTTATATAACACAGAAAAAAGCTTAAAAAATATAAAAAAAATGTTTTTATACAATGAAATATGTTGTTTAATTTAATTTATAAAAAAATATCAAATAACCTACACTGTCGTCAACGCCACCATGTCATTTATTTGTACCTGCTTGTGTTTGGGAATCGCATTCATGGAACTTACCCTGAGGTAATTTTTCACAAAAACGGCGCTATAAAAATTATTCAAATATTAAATATTATTATGACTACTTAGGTAAAGAGGTCGTCTAAAAACTAACCTAACGTAACGCAAGTATTTTTTTAATTCATCTGCTAGAATTCAAAAAGTTTTTAGATATACCATTCAGAATCAAAACCTTCCTTGAAACAGCTTTAGCCGTATGTGGTGACCAGATCTGAATAGCCAGGCACTTTAAAACCTTCCTCTTCCCCATACCCTCCCTACTACTTTTAGCCTCACAACATACCCCAATCGGGGATGCCATAGTCCCGCTGGCTCCAGACGGTTAGGAAAGTTGTGCGGTATTCGTTGAAATATATATATTTATAAATAGTATATGATTACTTCATAATACAAAAACATATTGAAGTAAACCACATACGATTGCAAAAATAATAATATTAGCGAGTGACAATAAAAAAGAAAAGTTTTTACTATTATTTCTAAAACTTTTATGATTGAAGTTTTTACTATTTCATTAAATGGATAACCTGTACATATATACTTTTTTAATAAACCACACGTCATTTTTGAGAATAACATAGTTATCATCTTCAACACAAATATGAAGAAAGAACAAAATAACCAGCCACAATAAAACAGAGTAAATATAAAAACCTTCATAAAGTCAGACAATGATTTGGCAAACGAATATTTCTGACCACCATACTTACCTATTTATACACAATAAAGAAAAAAACACACACGCACACACAAATATCGTCACGTTAGATAAAGAATCAAAAATGGAAACTTGGTATAGAATTTTGGATACATAAAAATTCAAAGTAATATTGTAAATTCAGCAACTGAAAGCACACTGTGGCAAATTCTAGAATCAGGTGTTTAAAACAACTTTCAATCTGACGAAATCAGTCTTATATTTCAACTACATTTAAATATATTTATATATAATGAAAAAACTAGAAAATTTCTTAGACAATATAGAAATCAATTATTTGATAAAAAAATAAAGAAGACCTCATAAAAAAATATGTCTTCAGAAATCTGAAACTTTTTTGGATAACGGTGAATTATGTAATTGAAAACAAGAATAAAAAATTCTGTAAAATACAGTGAACATGAACATAATATTGTAGATGGAAATTATACTAAGTGAACCTTCAGATTACCCAACGGATTGCCTATTCGAGGAATTCAAACTAAAATCCTGTATGTGAAAAATTAATTAACCCAAACAATAAATAAATAAAAACTCCCATTCATTATGTAGTAAAACTCATACTAGACTTTAATAAATACTATTACCGTGCCCCAAACGCAGCAACTCTTTTGCACAGTACGCCGTATTATATTTAACTGTTTTTACATAATTTTATCGATGCATTATTCTACGCACAAGCAAATTTTTCCAAATAGAATAATTGTTGAAATCTGAAATTATTATTGTTTTAAGCAATTTACATGTATGAAAAATAATTACTTAATGAAACATAATTGTAGACATGTAAATAAAGTTATTAAATATTGTTTATGGTACAGATTTTTTATTTATTTATTATATTATATTATTTGTTTATAGATAGATTATCAATATACCACCATAACTTACGAAGTAATATAGAACACACTCTTAAAAAATAGCAACCATGAACAAAAATTACAAGCTATAATGTACAAATAATAATTTTTAAAGAGTTGAATAAAACATAACATTATATTTTTGATTAGATGCTGAATAAGTCAATTATATTTGTAAGTACCTGGTTCCGAGAGTCGTATAGGAATCGTTCTTGAAACAATTAACACTGAGATGGTAAATTTACATACCTACTTGTTATTCTGGATAAATTTTGAGAAGGGTACTCCCAAAACTTGGACATTGTCATAAATCATGACAAATCTCTCAGAACATGATACAACATAGCGCCAAATCATATCCCCGAAGAATGAAGAATGAACAATGGACATCACAGTATCGTTGGCTGCATCATGAACCCGGCTCACTCCTTCGTAAGACAGATCCAATTCAGCCTGAAGCCTCCCGAACCTGAAGAAAGCGTATAAAACGGTATAGCCAGTTTTAGAGATGCGGTACGCTTTTATTAAAGCGGTATAAAATAAACCTCCAACACGTGTGCGATTTTTACGAATTTAAATGCGAAACACCACCGTCACATTTTTATGGAAATTTTAGGGATATTTTTTATGAGATGGTAAATAAGGCTCCCCGCCGCAAGTGCTGCCACAAGTGCCTACTGCTTACTGCTCTCGGCGGAACAAATACCCGATATTTTATTTTTTCAGACTCCGGAATACATTGTTTGCATACATTACCAATCTCTTTGCAGGATGCTTACAGTGACCTGGGGCGGAAGATAAATCTTTCTCGATGGTCTTGCCATTAAATTATATGAGAACTTGTTTTACACCTTTATTTATGAAGGGGGAAATGCTCGAAGATCGTAAGTTTTTCGCAAATTGACGCAGCTCTACTTTTTTGAAATTCCACCTCTAGAGTCCTGTACAAATTTAAAATGACTCATTATTAGTAAATAGTGAATTAAGATACAACATTTTCCTTTCACATCCAAAAAAAACTTTTACAAAATAACTAACATTTTTTGTAAGCTGAGGAAGGATTTTCATTTATGGAAAATACTGTAAAAGATTGAACAACTTAAGGAAGAAATAATTGTCAAAAAGTATTATTTGATTAGGTTTTAAAGCTCTATGACTCATGATGGAAATGACTTGAGATGAAAATCATTGTGTTGACCCAGTATGCCAGTCAAAACATCGTAAATTCACGACACCAGAATTCTGCTTCATACGTTTTATAGTCACTCGCCAAAAACTGGGCGGCTCGTGGAACGAAAATGAGGTTGCAAAATAATATGTTTTAAAATTTGTCATACAAAAACCAAATTGTGTTGACACATTAAATGAAACAAATATAAAAAATGTGTTAATGATTACAGCAAAGGTTTTATTTTATTAAAGAGGTATAGGACACCCGATTTGCACTAAATGCACTACATGGAATGGCATATTATAATTTATTTTCGAATTTGTTTTAAAAGGTTGCTAAAATGTTTTTTTTTCATTAATTGTTATAAATTTGAAGCAGAAAGCCCAATCCACTTGACGCTTGCTGGGTAATTGTCCACCAGATATCTACATTGTAAATTTCCCGAAGTTGTAAATCTGTCACGCGAAAGTTCCATACTTTATGAGTCGTTCGGTAAACGAGGTATTCCCAAAGAACGTTAAAATTACCGAATAATGTGTTTCATTCATAATAAAGCATTTAGCACGGAACATTAACTCCGACGGGTGGCCGCATAACGCTGATGGCTGCAACCAACTATTCCACTGTCATTTCAGCGATTGCAATAAAGGAAGACATTAATAATGCTTCAGCTGGGATCCATTTCTAACGACCGCCACTAGTGCGGGGATAATAGTTGCAACTTTAAAACTGTATGGCAATTGAACCGAAAACACTTTGAATAACCCAACTTTTGATATAAAATTTAACAATGGGAAATAATTATCTGGTGATTTTGTAATAGAATATTTCTTTTCTACAATTTAAAAAGGCAACAATTTACTGTTTCTTATTTTAGAAGAATATGCTTTATGAAGTCAGTTTCGTTTTGCACAGTTTTTCATAAAATAATATTGGCGAAAAACCGTCGAATTTAAGTTAACGAAAAAAATGATAAAATTATATTTTATATTTTTCATTTTTAACTTTAAAAAAGTTTAAGACATTGTTTTCGTGTACATTATTTATAGGGAAATTTTTTTTTTCACATCTTTTTAGAAAAAAGCCTTCCTCGAATTTCTCCTAGCGAGTCTTGGCATTTCTCGCCCATCACCCCATGTCGTTTGTGGTGGCCACACTCTATCTTTCTTAACCCAGGACGGCATCCATCGCTTCATGCCCAGCTTAGTCCAAAATGACTAGCTGGACTCTGTGTAATTGTCATTGCCAGTTTTCATGAGGCACACTTAGAATTTAGAACTTGGCTTCATATTTTTTTGTTTTATAGTTAAATATGTGTTACAAATTTTAGGAACCCAAAAATGTATTTTTAACAGGAAAAATAATCTCCTTTCTCTCTTTTGGAAATAATGGAGACAAATAAGGTTTTGTTTTACTATACTTATTTTATGTTGTTGAAATAGTTAGTAAAACAATTGAAATATGTGAATCCGTTAATTTTTTAAATTTTTATATGAATACCGCTCAAGAGTTTCAACTGCTCCCAACCGTCTAGAGCCAGTGAGACTATAGCATCCCCAAATAGAGCATGTTGAGAGGCTGAAGGTAGTGGGGAGGGGAAGAAGATTAAGAAGAGGAAGGTTGGGAAGTATCTGGCTATTCAGATCTGGTCACCAAACACGGCTTAAGCCATTTCAAGCATCGTTTCGATTCTAAATAGTGGTCATTTACCAGGGTATCTACCACTCTGTATCTACAATACTTACTTTGTAACCACAAAACGCAAAAAAGACAAATATTATAAGGTGTACAACTTTGCTTCCGTCGTTTGAAATTTGGGGTATTACTTGATCACAACTCATGTCAAAGTCAAGAAATATTGGCACGATCATTGGGAGTTACTCAACAAGCAATTTCAAAACGCCACAAATTCATGGGAATGATTCAGAAGCAATGAAATTGGGTGGCGTACGAGTTGAAACCGAGAGATGTTGAGCGGCGTTTGTTTGCTTGTGAACAGTTGCTTGAAAGGCAAAGACAGAAGAGATTTCTGCATCGCATTGTAACTGGAGAAGAAAAATGGGTTCATAACAATAAACTCAAGCACAGAAAATCATGAAGATTTCCCGGCCGAGCTTCCACGTCAACGGCCAAACTGAATATTCACGGCTCCAAGGTATATGTGTATACTTTATATAAATACTCTGTATTTGGTGGAATCAGCTTGAAGTGTTTTATACGCTGTTAAAACCGGCTAAAACAATCACAAACAATCGTAATCGAACACAATTTATGCGTTTGAGCCGAGAATCGAAAGAAAAACGGTCGCAATATAACGAGAGACACGATAAAGTGATTTTGCAGCATGACAATGCTCGACCCCATGTTGCGAAAGTGGTCAAGGTATACTTGGAAACGTTGAAATAGGAAATCTTACTTCACCTGCCGTATTTTTCGGACGTTGTTTTTTCTGACTATCACTTATTTTGATCAATGGAATACGACCTGGCTGACCAGCACGTCCGGTCTTATAAAGAAGTAAAAAAATTGGGTCGATTCGTGGATCGCTTCAAAAGATGACCAGTTTTTCAACGCGGGATTTGTACGCAGCCCGAAAGATAGGAGAAAGTAGTAACCAATGACGGGAAATAATTTAAATCGTAAATGTGTAACGAGTTTCTTTTACAATAAAGCCTCGAATTTCAAACATTAAACTTAAAATTTTATTTGGGTCTTCCATATTAATATTGATTAATAATTTCCTCCAAAATTGCGCAGTATAAGCTTAAAACAAGGTTATTCACAGCATTATTTATTAACGCGAAAAACCGAATTTTCTTTGTTGAGTAAAAATAAACCATCAGTAACCGGTCAAAACACATAATTCTGCGAAAATCCCGGGTAAATGAATAAGTGTGCTGCCGGCTCCGATTGTACAAAACAGGAAGTCTGGATGGCGGTGAATCCCACTGTTTAAATAAGCGCGCACCGTTCCAGACTTTGCTTTGAAACTCCCCCTTATTTTATCGTCAGAAGTTTGCAAGCCGCACACAGACTAGCAATAAGATGGGTGCGAGGGCTGGCGCAGAAAGGGCAGGTGCCGCTCGCGTGCTAACGGGAACTCCCTAAAACGCCACACGTTAAAAATGATGTCTTTCGCGAGAGTTGTTGAAGGCAAACACTCTATCCAGCCTGGAACGCTCTCCCCAGTATGTGCTAGGCGCTAGCTGCTAGCTGCTTGTGGGGTGTAGAGGTCCCACCCCCGGGCAGTAAAATATGTACACCGTTTGATCACAGGCTGTTGGCAAACGGAAGAGATGCCGGGAGAATAAAGACAAAATCACGCTGCTGAACTTCGCAATATGTTTTTTGTCTCGCGAGATAAGAGATACTTCCGTGGCGACTCGGGCGTAGGGGAGTGTGTGCGGGCGGAACCTCGATAAATACTTTGTCTCGGGGTTGTAATTTTATTAATATTTAATGGGCCGTGAAATGATCAGCCGCGCGTGGAGGGGTGCTGGGGCCGGACCTACCAGCCCGCCGCAGTTCGCCCGGCGGCTTTTGGCACCGATTATTCCACTGCTCGTGTAATATGCGAGTATTTCTTGCTATATGCGAGGGGATGCGACAATGTGCCTTCGTATATTGTCAATGCACAGTGATTCCTTGACACAAATAAATATATTTATTCATCGATTTCTTGATAAAACAGACGCGGTGAAGCCAGGCGAAAAATGTGAATAAGTAATATAAGAGGAATTAGATTTAAATGAGTGATTAAAATACATTTTTATAGTTGTTGTTAATAATTCTCTCGTTATTTTAAGGTATTGCCTTACATATCAGTAAAGAGAAAAGTCTTTTGAAATAAACTCAAACAATAAATGACAGATAGGTGGATTGTGAATTTCATCACATTTCACAAAAAAATATAAATTAGTCAAATATTATTAAAAGGTTTCGCTTTTGTGTCATCGTTCGAAAAAAAAATCCACATTAATGTAACGTCCTAAAATAAACGGTGCTTCATAATTTTTCGTTTTTTTTTAGTATTTTTATAAATGATTCATTTAGCTCAATGCCGAGCAAATATTTTCTCTCTCAGGCTTGCTATTTCTTGTAATATTTCATTTGCTTAAGGGCTGTATTACAAACTGGTATCATTACTGTAATTGGGCTATTCGTGAGCGTTTTGTTGTAAACCTAAAGTACGTACTCGACCTTTGAACTGCCGTATATATGAATTAAATGTAGTCTTTCTTTCTTTTTACGGCTTATATTTGTACTGATGAATGAAATATAAGCGAAAGTTACGGCATATGAAAGAGAAAATACGAAAACACCGGGTAATTTAGTTCTTGACGGATAATCTTCAACAAATTATTGAGAATGAGTATTTAAGTCGAGACTTTAATAGAAGAATGTTCGTGGACAATGAGATGGCTGACAATGACATTGAACGGAGTGTGATTTCAGCAAATTCAATAAAAGTATTTGGTTTGTAGTGTATTTAAATTATTAAGTGTTATTCTTAATATTCGCCTCTCGATAAGTAAACGAAGATACTTTTGAAAATTTCAATAAAAAGAATTGGCAAAAAATACAAATCTAGAAAAATGCTATTGAACTGATTTTTAAGAATTTTATAAGAAAATAAAAGAGTTTTTTTTGTGAATCATTTTCGTAATTTATCTACAGTGGGCTACCGTTTTGCTAGATATAGTAAAGTTATATTTATTTAAAGTAACAGCTTCTTTACGACTTTTCTTTTAAAATTGCATTAGTGACCGTTTAGTACCATTCACCTAATTATTATTATTGGTCGTTTGTATATTTTATTCAATTTGATAAGGAACTTTTGGATCATTGTGGTTTCTTATTTATAATTTGAAAAGATGAAGTGGATTAAATGGCTAAAAATCCGTATCGTGGAAACTTTGCGATGGCCTTTCAACTTTATTAGGCGGTCTATAATTTTTCTATTGATGTGTTTATATAGAAGCATTGAAAAAATGCTTTCATTGTAGCACACAAGCCGAGAATATGTGGTTTTCCATTGAATAAAAATAAATCATCCGTATTTCAAAGTGCTGATAAATAATTTGTCGTACAGTAGACGCTATGGCACCCACATTCATTTCTTTCATCAACAAAATTACACGTGTCAACATTGTAAAAAAATAACGCGGTCTCGAAATTAGGTAACAATAAGCGAACATAGAGACCAAAGAGAAAAAACATTTTTTAATTTCTGATGATGTTCTTATCACGCGAAGACACCACCGACTTCCAGACAGTAAGACTTCCAAGTTATGTCTTAAATCTCAACCAGTAATTATTGTGGAAATTTATGAAGATGACTTTATATAATTATTACGAATCATTAAAATAGCACAAGGACTTGAAGGGTTCATTGGATCGACTTAGTAAAATTAAAACACTTTGAGCAATACTCTGTCACACTGTCTTTGACTGTCAAAGTGTTGGCCTCTCCCAATATTTCACCCCGCGGAAAAACAATTTCAAGAAAATCTTCAACAAATGTAATTGAATTGAACCAGCCAGATGTGTTTCCATTGCATGAGACACAGCACGTGAGCACACCACTGAGTCAACAGATTATCTAGAAAGCCGTGACAAAAGACAGGATGGAAATCGAAACCTATGAATAATTCACCTTTTGTTCAGGATATTTCAAACCAACTTGAAAAATGCACTTAGCAGTTCCGAGACTTTTTACACCTTGAAGAAAATTTTATGATTTGGAGAAATACTCTTCTGCCAACTCAAACTCAAAGCAACTTTTGTATGATTTTATGTTGAACGTCAGTTTATAGCCATGCGGAATGCAAAACGTTGATCCCTTCAAGACTCGCATAATTGTTTACGCATATAGAAAATATTTAATGCTTTACACCTCGGAAAAATATTTGATATTTTTTGCTATTTATGTCTTTTTGTTTTTGTTCAATAATGAAGAATTATTATTAATTTGAAATAATTTTGGGCCTCGGAGAGTATGTTTAGTAGTAAAATCAATATAACACAAAAATAACGGTTTTATATAAAAAAAAAAATACATTGAAGCATGAATAAAGATAACATAAACATAAATAACAAAACTAATGGATTTAAAATCGAGAATGGTTTTGTGGTGCAAATTAGGATTGTAACCTAGCAAAAAAAAAACGTATAGGAGATTGCCAGCATCAAAAAAACAAGAACCCAACTTAAAAAAAAAAAAACCACAAAGATTATGTTAATTTGAATTAACACTGGGTCTTAAAGAATTAGCACCCAGAGATCGTTACGTATGAATTTTTATTTCCGATTTTTCTTCCTCGTATGAATTATTCTCCAGATAATAAACATTGACTAGTTTTAATGCGACATAAGAAAACTAACGGCTTTTACATATGATCCATCGAATGAATTTAGAATAGTTATTGTGAAGTTACCTCGAAGTTATTGCGATTAACGAGAGTTTAAATCTATGATGTTTATACTGTTTTTTCCTTAATATTCCATAACCACCTTTAATCTTAATGAGTAGTCATATTGTCTATTATAATGATAACGTACTCATTATAAAAAATAAAATAAAAAACTCTTTATGATCAGAGTCTGGTCTTGACCAAACTTGTGCATTGTTTATTAATTTATGTTTTCTAATAGTCTCTTTTCAGAAAGTGCGATAATTTAATTTTTGAAACATCAGTTTATTTACATACTTGCTACTTAAAAGTATTCACCTATATTGACCGGTCGGTAGCTGAGTGGAGAACGCGTCGGATTCCCACCCGGGCGTCGTGCGTTCAATTCCTCTGCTGGATAAGTCCTCCATCATTGCACAAGCAACATCTTCCGCTTTTTATGATGGCAGTAGGAGTTTTTCAAATATTGTCAGGTTATTCGTAACCCGGGAATGTTTGTCTTACTTTTAAAAAATATATATATTTAGTGTGAGCGTTTTGCTACACTTCAAAGTTTGACACCATAGCAAAAAGAGCACCCAAAACCAAAATAAAGTTCACAGGTTCGTAAAGTCATTCAATATATATAATTTGTTGCTTGAGTTTACCATCTGGGCTAAGTTAAGCTTAGCATTTGAATAAAATCTGTGTTGCAGAATTATGATTAAACCAGCCTCTTCATACTATAAGTGCCAAATTCTAAAAAATTAACTAACTTATCTGTTGTGATTTTGAATTTGGAAAAAAATAAAATAATAATAATAATAATAATAATAATAATAACAATAATATATATATATATTTTTTTACTTAATTTGAAATGTACCTTATACTGTAAGACGTAACTATAGAGAGCTATAACTATGATTTGAATTAGTATAACGCACTGGCTTTTTGCCTATGTGGGATTTTTTTGTTATGTCTACATTATTTTTATTATTTCTGTAATTTTTAAATGTATGTAACAAAATAAATCAAATAAAAAAAAAAAAACACGGTCTTAATTTCCGTCAAAAGTCAACATCATCGGAAGCCTTTCAGTGCGGATAATTAAAGTAAATGTTGGCTAAATGAAAAAAAAGCGCAACACGGTCTTACTTCAAAAGTAAGGTTCATAATCCTTTCGGCTGTGAGAATCTTGAATAATATCTAGGTTGCAGAACTTTAATTTCGACAAAATGTTATATTTTAAGGTTAGATTTGAAATATGTGAAATAATTGGAAGTTTTACGTAACGTAATTTGACGGAGTGAATTATATTATACCAATGATACTAATAATAATGGTTTAACACTTTTCAATACAACGGAAAAATTATTGTTCAAAATCTTAGCAAAAAAAAAATAAATTGTGTCCTTCACTAAAAAATCACGAAAAATGAGCTTTGCCGTAATAGAACGTGCAAAAAATCAAAATAACCATTATCGATTTGCAACGTTACATCCACAATAAGCTTTGAAAAATGAATTTATCTGAAAAGAAGAAAAGACCGTTTTTTCATTCAATAATTCATCGCCTGCATCCAATAGGGAATTAATACTCTCATATCGATGGCGCTACAGTCTGCGAAACTTTATTATCACAAATAAGTTGAATTATACAATGTTTGCCCACAAAGAATCAATGGAACAATCTAAAGGTACCCTATAACTGAATTTGTTATGTCAACTTTATTTTTTTATTTTTTCTTTATTTGGTGTTGTTTTTTGTCTCACATCAACCGATAACTTAAACTCTTACCTTTGTAATCAAAGACATTACAAACATATAAGTTTGTGATGTCATTGTTCATAGTATATACTTTTGTCTGTTTTCGCCTATAGGGACCTTTGTAGGAAATTATAATATTCAACTCTATCTTTTGGAATATGTACCTGTAATTTATTAATTTTTCATTAATTCCACAATATTATATACAGTGTTACTGATAGTTTACGATCATATTTTTCTTTTACGCTCCTACTCAGCAGTACTTTGAATATGTTTTTTTCTCTTGTGTACATAGTTCTCATCAACTAATTTTATTGTACTTCTTTAATACACATCTGTGTGTCAATGGCGCATATTGGACCGGCCATAAATGTAAAAAAATAAATAAATTCATATCTATTTCATACAATTGCGCTACAAATAAATAACAGCCCTATTCTGTTGTCATATTCTTAAGATTACTCCCACAGTGCTCCTTACGAAAACTCAACTAACAGTTTGAGTTTTAATCCTAGTCCAATCATGCTATATAAATTCAAGTTTTAGTAGTTAAAAAGTAGGTAAAACGCCGACAAAAGGCCCAAAATTTAATGAATATTATGTTCTTTCTTAAAACGATAACTTCAAAGACTAGTTAAAAAATTAATTAGTTTCAGCTTGATGAAAGCTATGAACATTAAAAAAAATAAAATAATTTATAGAGTATTATAAGTTTGTAATGAGGGTGAAAACCCAACGCTGGGTTTTTAAGCCGCATCATTTCATTTGCATAATTACGAAAGTACCAATACTAAATTTATGGAGATTGTCGATCGGCTTACATTGGGGGTAGTATTTGTTGTCTTTTGATTAAGGTCCATACAGATATCATGGTTGTATCAGTGAAACCGATAATAATCCGCCCACACCTAGGGTTGGCACCGGGTGGCAGGCTGGGGGGCCCGGGCGGTAGGGCCGGCCACACCCCCTCGAGGAAATACACTATCGCGCTTGACTAGATACTAATTGTGGAACTGACGCTTGTGAGGCGTTGGTCCAAATCTATCAGAAGCCTGAGATGGTCGAAAATTATTATAATTTATCTAGTGTTGTGTGGTTTTGGGGAAAACTTGCTGTTGGTAGTATGGTAGAACATTCAATGACAGTATTAGTTATTATTAACACGAGTTTTAATGTACAATAGAACAATATAATTTCGATTGTGATGTGAGCACGTAACATAAAATATATATATAATTCTTATTGATGGAAAAAAATGCATCTAAGTATATGAATGTGTTGTCTTAGCGTTATGAAAATGGTTTAGCAATAATAATACTGATGGTGTTTTTTTATGTTTTTAATTATCCACTGTTGTTACACCTTCATTGACCTAGTTTTCTTTTTATTTCTGTAATCTCAGATTTTCCTCGGTGAGATACAAATATTCCAAATTGAAACATCGCTTGGAATTCATTGGGTTACCGTAGAGGCAGGTTACTTTGGCCCAAATATGAATATTTTTAACGAATCATTCTGTGGTTTTATTTGTTGTTGGTATATCAGCGTTTTAATGATTTTGATATCAACTCAGAGGTGTATTTAATAAGTTACAATGCGCAAGTTGAAATAAATTATGTTCAAAGTGTGAAATAAATAATAATTTTTAATTTTGGGCCAATCACACTCTTAAAGCAGGGTTACTTTGGCCCAAGCACCCTTGAGGTGATTTTTTACAAAAACGGCGCTATACAAATCGTCCAAATATTATTATAGACTTTCTACGTGAAAAAATCGCGTTGTTAACTATAATGGGCGAACAATTTTATTATGAGTGGTTGAAAAGTAATTGTAAGAAAGCTTTTGTGTCAAAATACAGGTGATTCTAATGAAATTACAAAGAAAAATCAACATTTAAAAATTTTAATCATTAGTTTCAGAAAATGCAATCAATTTTTAAAAATCAATGTGTAGTAACAAAAATATAATGCTGTACCTACCTTATTCAACACTTCTCTAACAAACGTCAACATGTCCTCTCTATAGTCATATGTACGTAAGTAGCTTGAGTCTCAATTGAGATATTTTCCTATGAAATTGAACGTTTTTAGGAAAACTCTTTCTCAATATTTTTTTTTTCTTAAGTCTAAACTTACAACAATAAGAACATTCTCAAACCAAATTCGAGGTTTAATAATAAATTTTATTGTAAACTTTAGTGACTACCATCCATTTCTGGAAGAGAAAAATAACATTTCTTTATAAATTTAGGGACGGCCACCTTGCAAAATTTATTTTGCAGCTCTCCCAACTATAGAGCTGCTCGTCTTTGATGACTGGCCATCGCCATAACATTTAAACTTATTTCATGCAATTCACAAAAGCTCCTTTTTCAAAAGCTGAAACATTCTGATCAGGATAATGACATGCTCCCCATGTCACTGAAACATGACCGCCTGTATCAATACTATTTATGAGTAAGCAAGTATTAGTGCTGAGCCAACACGTCTGTTCTGCCATGTGGAATACACAGCAGATCGTGGTGTCGCCCCTGGCAGTAGTTGTTTGGCACAAACAACTTATAGCATTCCAGGAGGTATAGATTAGCTATCAAATGATGTAATATTTTGTACGCGACTTATTCTTACTAATTTTGTATTTTCTGCGAAGTGATCCTTTGCATTCAATTTTATCAATATTAATTTTTTTTTTTTTTTTTTTTTTTTTTTTTTTTTTTTTTTTGCGATTTATTTATTTGGATATTTAACATTAGCTTTCATTCTCCCATACTTACAATGTTTTTGCTAGTCAAGGAACGTCATCAATCCATTTCCAAAATGTTCACATCATGCAATTAGAAATACACTGAATTACACTAATAAAAACAATAGAAAAATAAAAACGTTTATAAAAAGAAATATCAACACATGCTTAAATTTAGGGAAAGAAAAATATTATACACATAAAAAAAAAATATATCTTATAAATTTTGTCGAATTATACTGGATAGTTAACATTAGCTTTCATTCTCCCATACTTACAATGTTTTTGCTAGTCAAGGAACTTGTTTTATTATCGATATGTTCTTAAAATTTAATACAAGTGTCTCTGTCATCTGTGCAGTAAAAAGATACAATACAAAAAAGCGCAGTGAAGTTGTTTTTGGTAATTATACCAAAAAAATCTCGCCTTCGGTTTCTAAGTCGTAAATACGTTGGGATACGCACGGCTTTCGCACAGCTATACATACGCCGCCTCGAGCAGCGACCGGCTGCACCGGCACCGGCACTGGCACCGGCACTGGCACCGGCACTGGCACCGGAACCGGCCGCCAGTGCACAGGAGCGTTTATAAACACGTTTGAACTGTTGTGAAGTATTGTTATTCATTTTTTGTCCGATTTGGGCCGAAGTTACTTGCCAGGGCTAAAATAACCCGCATCGACGGTACTTGATCTGATAAACCAAGTATTTTACAACCAACCCCTCTCACATTCAGCTCCACAACATTCCCTAAGTGGTGAAGCCATATTTCTACCGGCTCTGGGGAGGTCGGAATCTTGTGAAGATTATTTTTACGATGTTGCGAACATTTGATGCGTCATTTAACACGCATAGCGCCTCATTATGATACCAAACTTTTGGTTAGTAATGGATATCTTATTTTTTCTCCGTACGTGCGTTATACCTTCAAGGCTTCAATATAAATGAGTTATTTAATAAATAAATTAAGTATTAGAATATACTGCAATCCTTGGGGCCGCAATAAGGGTTAGGTGGTGGGTGGGGTGGGGTAGGGGGAGGGAGGATACGCAATGCCCGCAATGCCCTGCGCAGAGTATCACATTCAATGACAATCAAAGTTGTTGCTTGTTTACTTAATTGGCTCCACTGATTCGGAAACTACTAGGTGACGGTGGCGCTACTATTAACAACAAACTGAGGGTATTATTTGCAAAGTCGCTAACTTCCATTATTTTCTATTTCGAGAAAAATAAACAAACTGTTATTTGTCAACTGGACGTTTGATATTATATTTAGATTATTAAAACGTATTCAACCGAGATAAAAAAAGGAAAAGTGAGAAAATTTAACTTACATTTCAAAGGACTTTTGAGAGAAAGTGATTGAAGAAAGTCGTAAAAAAATAATATTAACAAAAAAAAAAACTTTACTATTTACAGATTTAAAATGAAAACTTAGATAATTAATCTATATACCTACATAGAATACGACGGTTTAAACATTAAACAGATATAATATATACATATATATTACCATTTGTTTTAAAGGATCAATTTTCCAGTTTTTCAAGTTTGAAACTAACATTGCGTAAACACCTCCAAAATTAGACTTGGTTTCTCTTCAATATAAATTGGTTGACGGGTTTTTTTTTACATATCGTTGCGGGTGATACAGTGCTTGTTGATTCTTTCATATTTAACAATGCGCTATTTTAATTTACTTACACAGCTTTGATTTGATTTACAACATTAAAACCAAAAGCTAAAAGCATGACAGTGTGCTTAAAAAAAAACAAAGAGAAATGTCTTGAATCGTGAGTAGTTTTAATTAGTTAAGCCTCAGCACTCAAAATTGGCGCCAAACGTCACTTTGTAGCTTTCTAATACAAGCAATACTACAAATGATTCATTTGTAAATTCTATACGAATAGTTAGGAAAATATCTAAAGTTTCCAGTGAATGAAAATTTTCAACTGAAATATTTTTAATTCTATGAAAAACGTATCAAAATATCAGTAAAATGTGCAGTTTGATATCCAGGAAAGGCATTTTTTAACGTTTTACCTAAAATTCTAGTATGCATTTCAAATAGAATTTAAAGAATTACTGTTGAAAAATTGTATTCACTGGAAACCTTAGATATTTATCTTACTACCTGTATATAATTAACAGTTAAATTATTTGTAGTATTGCTTGTATTAGAAAGCCTAAAAGCGTTTATTTTTGGGTGCTGACCCAGTCATAGACAAGTGAATGTTACTGCTTTTGTGAGAAACATCAAATTTTAAACTTAACTTCTCATCATTCTTAATTATTTATACTTAACGTCGTTAATGTGTACATCAAATATTAATTTAGAATCAAAAGTGATTCCTAGATCTATTTTCATAGAAACTTTGGGATCGTATTATTAATAATGTAGAAAAAGTTCTTCATAATTCTATTTCTAGTGAAGTTTAAAGTGTTACATTTATTAACATTTAAGTTATATCATTGACAATACACCAGTTATTGTGTTTGTCAAGGTCATTTTGAAACAGTTGATGATCGGAAACTGACTTAATTTTACGAAAAAAATTAGATCAGCAAAAACAGCATAATCGCAGTGTAATTTTGAATCAAGATCATTTACGAATATTTAAAAAAATTAACAAGCCAAGATTTCTTTGGCCCACCAGAAATTACAACTATATGAGATGGTTTGTATCCATTAATAAGCGCTAGTTGTGTTCTGTTATACAAATATGATTCAACCCAGCAAAACAGATCTCCATGTATTCCTACTTTATTAAGATTATTTAGAAAGACGGAGTGATCAAATTTATCAAAAGCTTTTAGGAAATCAGTATAAATTGAATCAACTTGGAATTTCTTATTGAACAAATTACACACACAATCACAAAATTCTAAAATAATTGAAACAAACCCATGTTTTCTGATGGAGAGAAAGGGTTTAAATTAGGAAAACATATTTTTACATTTCAAAGATTCAAAAACCTTAGCAAAACATAAAAGTTTACTGATTGGTCAATAATCTTTTATAAACAAATACACGAGTAGATTCAGGATGAACATAAATTCAAGGGTGATCCTTTTACTGAACAATACTTTTTCAGAGACGTTTGCCTCGATCAAATAATCTATATCAATGCTTATTTTAAGTATTAATATTAAGAAGAAGAAAAAAACATGCCGCCTAGACAGATTTTAAGACATTATTAAAATACTTCACTTGTACCTTGGTCTTCAGATAAATTCACAAACTTTTAAATAATCCTAAAACTAATTAACTTACCAGTTTTGACGAGAATTCTACAGAGCAAATAGTAGGGTGGTGGAAATGTCAGCTTTTTTAAACGAGAATTATGAGATTAATCGAAATTTTAAAAATTATTATGCCGAAGTATTTAATATTCTTCGCGGATCTAAATCAAAGATTGGCAAAGTGATAATAGTATATTTGCGGTTGGTTGTATATCACTGCCTTTCATACGTGTCCATTTCATCTGGAGACTATGATCTGGATTCGGTGTGCTGTTAGATACCTTACTAAGGACTAATTGATGATATGATATTATCGGAAATGTTGAAGGACATAATCATTACGAAGATGTCATGTGATTTAATTACTCCACATTTACGGAATAATGCATTTTGTGAGCACTGTTGGGTTTAAGCCTAACTAAATTATTTTTATGAAAATATCTGGCTTACTAATAGTTATCTTGCCATAACTTCGCGGGGTTGAACTTCAACTCCACACAGCTGTGTCCCAGAAAATACTTGTTGTTTTATCCACAATTCGAGGATTGTTTATCGGTCACTAGCTCTTGGATTCATTATTTTGTTGAATATAATATTTTGCAGTTTCTATTTCACCTTTTCCGTGTATTTTATTTGTCTATTATAGTATGTCTTTATTTTACTTCTTTGGTTTGGAAAACAGAGGAGATGTAATTAATTTTTGATTCTAGATACATTCTTATACATAACCCTAATTATCTTATCCTTAAATCTACTGATATCTGAATCTTAGCTACTTGTCATTATTATTTTACTGTACTACATCCACAAAATTGCCAAAATAAATAAATATAATATACATACGAGAATGAATAAATGAAATAAAAATAAAATTAAAGAACTTCAGATAATTAAGATTCACTAGCTGCGTGGGCTTTGCAAAAGGCAGAAGTCCACGATGGTCTGAATTTGCGCCTGCTCCAGTCATCCTAGCCCACTATCTTTCCAGTTCCTTTGTTCTTACGATGTGACTATCCTCGTATCTTGAACCTGACTGTTGATTCCCCATAAACGTATGGAGACTTCCTTCTATCCCTTTTCACGTCCTTTCGACCCACGCTTGTCTACGCTTCTTTGTGTGTTGATTTGATTGCCGAAACGTGTTTCATCGCAATATATATTCTCCGTTATTCTGACCCTAAACACAAACTGACTCTATATGATTTGCTTGATGGTATTTCTAGAGCGCCCACGACTTCGTTTATATCGACTTTCTTTCTTAATATCTTCTCGAGTATCTCTCTCGATCCATCCACAGTATACTTTGTCCAAATTATCTAAGCGTCTGTTCTTACAGTTCAAATAGGTTGTGGTTTTCAGGTCACCTCCGTATTAGGATATTAGGTTTTACTTCACACATCTGAGAGATCTCAATTCAACGAAGCTTGGGAAAAATAATATAAATAGACTTAGTTTATTAATATTTTTGAGCAAATCATTGGCACTAACAAAGGAAAGTGCGTTGATATTTTAATTCTCCAGTAAAATATGAAATATTGTTAGTAAATTGTTTCCTGTTAAGTTGTTTTACTTATATTTTGTTCAAAATCGGAACTTTGTTTTCAATATTGGGGAGATTAACGAGCTACCTGCCAGGCCCTCTGTGAAATAAGGCCTAACGAAAGGAATACCGGGCATCGGCTTCCAACTTTCCATCTTTCTTTCAGGAACTGTTGATTGAAAAAGTAAAAAGGTTTGTGTGTCCAAACTTTCACGAAGGGAAAGGTAAAATACAGAAATTTTGATTTTATTTATTTCTCGTATGTTTTGAATGAAACGATTTACTCTGGAAAGAGTTTTACCGAGTTGTGAGGCAAGTTATTATGGTGAGTGTAAGTAGACGCCCAACTAAACATTAATAATACATAATATAACATTTTTGTGGATTGGTAATACTTAATACTTCTCGATAGTTGCGTGACTCACAGTTTCGGTCTGTAGAACCGTGGGAATGATGGATGCGTACTTGAAGAAAACCAAAACTCTCCTGATAAAGAGCTTACAGCCCACTTACCTGTAATACCTAACAGTGTACACTAAATTTAGAAATATTTAACAAATGCCACTTTACTCTTAACCAAAACTTGTCCCTTATTTTCACTGATGCGAAATTAACATTTGTACTATCTGATGTAGTTTTAAATTTTAAGGATGGCTTGTGTTTTTATTTACTTTATGGTAATTCGTGTTAAAACAGTAAATATCACTTCTAAGTTAACTGTAAGAATATGTCATACATAGTAGTTGAGTGTTTGTACTGGATTTCTTTTCAATATTTACGTTTCTTTTATTTGAATTGTAAATTGCAAGAGTAGCGCCAGAACGAACCTAACTACTCGCATTCAAGTCTAGTTACATTTTTATAGCCATTTATAGCAACACTTATACTATTGCGCTTTTCTCCTACTACTATTCAAATAAAAATTCTTATTTTCTGGAACAAAATTTTCAACATTTATTTTAATTGAACATGTAAAAAACCCAACTCAATTTAACACAATTGCATTCGCGCTGGGCCGAGTTTATAACCCGTGACCTTTGGGCCTCGAGCCAGAAAGCCGAACGGACTCCCGTGGAGTTAAGTAGTAAGTAGTAGGTAGTGGGCAGTGAAGAGTGGAGGAAAATAAAGAAGTGGGTAAAGAAGGGTTGATGACTACCCACTTATTAATATTTAATTACTGAACAAGAGAAGCCATCCCAAGAAACGTTTCGGATTTAAATAATAGCATCACTCTCAAATTAATAAAATGTACCAAATTGGAGACTGTAACACTCTGAAAGAAGTTACTTTATGGTAGTTTAATTTCAGGGGCATATTTTGAGGAGTTTTTCTTCTTAAGTCGCTGCCTCATTGGTGAGAATCGTGACCCCCACTCCCGTTACCAGTTATCGCCACCTCGCGCTGCACGGAGAGTCGTAAGTTTAGAATTCCTGTGATATTTGATAACTCAAACGCATCAGTGATCTTCCTGTTGGTCTTGTCTTCTATTTTGCCAGTGATAATGAGTTTATCTCATCGATCTAAGTTTCTTCAGGTTCGAGTTTTCAGTTTGGGGAACAACGTGTTCACAGTTACGCCTTAGACAAACAGGTGATAACTTGTTTTGGATACCGTGCTACCGTACCGAATGCATAGATTAGTGCACCTGGTTGCCCATGCAATTTTTTAACATTTTTGTTGTGTGTATTTAAATATGCACTGAGCACAACAGCTTTTCTTTTAAGCAGAAAATCTGTTCGTGGTTGGCACTTAAGCCTTAGCGAGCGGCGTGCTTCCAGTGCTATGAGTTTGACACATTTTTTCAGTTCAAACTGTTTAAAATAAATTATTTTTAGGTATCAACGTTAATGTTAGATTAATTAGACGTTTTTTGTTCGTTTCATAATTTTAATTTGTTTCAAAGTTAGATTTTTGAACTTTAATTGACGCCGGGCCGTAGGTAATACACCATCTTATAAACATAAAAGGCATAAATAATATACATTGTTCTTTCAACATGAACTTTATATCCAAGTAAAATATATTAATTTATTTTAAGTGGCTGGTGTATAAGCCGTTAGTATTGGGTGTATTTGCCTGGTGGTGATTATCACTAGAAATGATCTTCATTGTATTCAAAGCTCCTTGTTCCTGGCAGTTGCGACTGTAAGTTATGGTGTTTGCTCACGTTTTAGTAATTTGCTCCTGATAATGGGCCTGTAACGTGTTTGTAAACGTCTCTGAATCTTGAACTATCCGAAAAATTGTGGAGTTGAATCATTACATCTTTGCAGATGTTTTTTATTGTAGAACTTTTGGCATTAAAAACTTTCCGGATGAATGGCTGAGAACGATTTTATAGTAGAGGAGATTTCGCGAACAATCTACTTACTTGATCCCATCAAATGAAACTTTCGCCCGCAGTGAGATAAGAATTCATGATTTTGTGGGCCTGCGAATACTAACTCGACACACTCTAGAAAATGCGTTATTTCACTGCACTACTCCATCTTCTAACCACTGCACTCTCTCCAAAAACTCGGATAAATTTTATGGGATGAAATGCACATTAAATTAGTCTAAATGATTTTTGTCATCCTTTACGACTCTACCAAAACTTTGATTAGACCATGGATTGAAAATTCTCTCTCATGTCTATTTTGTCCTATTTTTGTAATCGCTTCATTTATTATTATGTATGTGCTATTCTTTCTCTCTTGCTCTTTTTTCCATTTCGTGTTTTAAATGTCTTTTTTGTGATTGGACTTTAGTCCGTTAATTTATAAATAAATTTTAAAATATCCACAATGGTTGTTTTCAACGTGCAGCTGTAGAGATATTATGGTTATTTAAATAAACTTATCAGATAGGTACTATTCATGTTGGAATTTATAATAATAATTACCAGAGTAACAGCACAAAAATTAAATAAAGAAAAACACCAGTGTTTTTTTTTTTTATCTAGGGAGTTTCGAAAAAATAGGTTTAATTTAATGCAATAAATATTGCGATGCATTTATTCCTAAATTGGGTTATATCCGACTAATATCAATGTATTTTAGTATTTCTGAAAGAAAAAATTGTTCTTATTTTTGTAAAAATAATGGGTTTCAAAAAAATGGTACAACAACTTTTAGATAAATAAACAACTGATGTCTGTCAAATATTTCTTGTGAAATAGTTAGATTACGCCATCAATTGTATTAAAAGTACCTGAGATGTTTAAATTATCTGCGGTTTGTGTAATACTAAAAAAAAGTGTTGATATTTGGGCAGTCAGGTAGTACGTAGGTACCTAGTGAAAATAGTAACATAATAATCATTTTGACTTAACCTACCTTAAATTTGTCAAAATGTAAAAAAAAAAAACAAATTTTACTGAAACAAATTGTGAATTCACCTAACGTTGAGCACAGCTTATAGGTATATTCGTACCGGTCGGCATTTGAACGGTAAATGATGCAAACAAGGCAAACACTCGAAACCCAAGACGGCAAAACGGATGTTTAGCGCACGACAGAAGGGATAAAGAGTCGAGTTTGCTGTAGCAGGCTCAGAAAAGAAAACATTTCAAGGTTTGATTTCCAATTGATGCCAGTGAACGTATTACTACTATAATTTCAATTGTTTTAAAATGAACTTCTCAAGAAGTAACCAATTCATCGCATAGAAAACTAAATTTTGGTCCTTCGCTGAAAAACGATTGGAAATTTTGAAAAACTTTTTATGGCAAGAATGTAAATGGTAAGGGTCAGTTTTTATGGATCTAAAATTTAAATTACTTAAATCCCGATTGCATCATGGGAAAACACTTCATATTATTGTTACAGATTCATCAACATTAATTCAAATGTGAACTCGGGTAAACCCCTCGCTTTTGGAGTAATATGTCGCAGTAAGGGCATTTCACAAACCTAGAACATAGCTAAATATTATATTTTAACTGCCCTATCCAAGGTTCTATGCTCAAATTACGAGGCGTTTTTTACAGTTGCGTGGGCTATGGGAAAGCTTGTATTGGTGAGATAAACAGCCAGAAGTGAATCAAATTATACAATTTTCTGTAGGTATGTTTTCAAGGAAGCTTAAGAGATTATCATTATTTTAAAAACCGATAAGAGATAGATTTGCGAATTAAAAATATTTATTAATTCAAGTAGCTACTCTTCCATAAGGCAGCAATCATTAAATCTTATATTATAAATATAATTTATTTTTAAATAATTTATTCATTTCATTGAAGTATTTTTATCGAACGTCAGTTTTGATATACATTTGTATGTTTTTTTCGAAAACAAGCAAGTTGAAACATAATAGTCGAGCGAGCAGTTCAAAGTATTTGGTTTCCACCAGACGTCCCGGGCTTCATCCTCTGCTAGCTAAGTCTCCATTATTGCACAAGTCTGCTTGATTCTTGCAACATTGCACAACTGTGTCTCATTCTTTACTGCAGTACAATGGAAAAATATTTTCGCTAACAATGTTTTTCGACGTCTTTTTATTGCCATTATCCCCTTATCTGCTTTTTAATGCCTCTGTTACCCTTATGGTCAACATTACCCCCCTGGAATCATCAACGGTACCAATCGTCCAATTCGATTAAAAATAGTGACTTTTGATTCAATGATTAACTTATTCACGATATTGATCCGTATACATAAAATACAAGACACGTCATATTCATACAAATCTTACGAAAAATGTGGCACCACTAGTAACGTCTTGTTTTACGTTTCACCCGCTTATGAAAAAGATGGCTATTCAAAGAATATGTGTGTACGGATGAGATAGCTGTATAAACGTTCCACGCTACTGTTATAATTGGTTATCGCGTCATTAGCCGTGGTTGTCTTCCACACACTTATGTATTTCTGCATTCACTATCTTACACTGTTTTCGAGTTGCTAAAAACCTTGTGAATAATGGTTTTTATTGAATTGAAATAATAAGTGATTTGTGGGCAATTATTAATGGTAAGAAACTCCATGAGATATGTTTTTTGCTCCCGAATGATTTTTACACCTCTCAAGGCATTTTTTCTCAAGGAACCTACAGCGACGCGTTTATGACAGCTTGCTATGATACTAAACGCAGCAATGCTCAGGTATGTCTCGCAAACTAGGTTTAGTGCATTCACGCGCGTTGTCTCAGTAACGTATCTACATTATTTAATTCATCTAAATATTGATCACTGTTTTACACGTTAGACCACAATTGAGTGATCACTTTAAGTAAATGTACTTATATGAATAAATTAACTATGTACATACAGTGATTTTGTTAGAAAATGGTATATATTATTCATTTTATAAAATACAGATGGAATTAATGAAAAAATGAGTTCGTAAGAGCACTTTGAAGCGGTGACGGCGAGAGTGGCTGCGCGGAGGACGTCGGTTTATTAACCGCCAATTTGCTTCGGTTCCTGGACTGGACAGATTCAGTTTCTGCCTGCAACTACTTTTCACAATTTGCTATGAGATTTTCAATTAGTCCTTCACGAACAGCAGCTATCATTTATCGAAATGCAGAGCATTGACAAAAATATCAGTGAGGAAAAAGTGGGAAAAACTATTTTCTCGCGGGGGAATACTTATGCAAATAAATAGTTTTTTTTGAGCCAATGGTTTTTTTGCAAAACATTGATTTTAAAGGGCGAAACTGTTTAAATGAGTTTAAAAAAAACAGCAACGTACAAATGGTTTTTCAATTATTTAATTTAAAAATTGAAGAGAAACATATTTCACTATGGAAATATACGAACGTGATTATAGTTGAAAAGTATGATACACTTACACCTTTGCGAAAAGGGCTTGCAACTCTTTTTTTTTCTTTCTAATTTTGTAACTGGTAATTCGTGGTGGCATTTCATTGCGATGTGTTCGTCATGATTTGAAAACTTCTATTATATAACTAATAAAATAAATGACAATTTGATATAAACGTTTTTAAGCTATAAATTCACTTTATAAATTGCTTATTTAAGATTTGATCTGGCTTTTGCGAAAATGGTGTGTGGAGTGAATTAAAATGAAATAATTTTAATATTTGATAATACCTGCCACCTCTTGACTCCAGACTCTAAGCTTAAGTATAGTGCCTATGCAAGCCCTCTCAAACATAAATTAACTGTTTTGTTTGAACTCTAACTGCGACATTTGATCCTTGACTTCTGCGCTTTGCCAAAAGAAAGTTGTATGGATAGATAAAAACCCTTCAATATATTATTTTACAAGTTATGATGTTGATACATTATAGTGTTTGCAAAATGATTGTTTGTAGTGGGGTAGTCAGATGCTGAAAGAGTCCCTTAAATGGATTTTCAATGTGTTTTCAGCTTGTGATGCGACTTTACGAACATTTTCTTGTTTTCATTACGAGAATCAGATTATAAAAATAATATAATTTTTTTTTACATTTCGTAGCTGGCTGATTTGACGATTATAATAGTTAACGCAAGTTATTTGAAAATTGTAAGCTGATCTTTAATTTATTGATTTATTTCAGCGATCGTTAGTCTCATGATAAATCTTAAATTGATATTTAAAAAAATATTACCCGTTTTGAGTGACAGCTGAAATTGAATAAGAGACCGCGCGGGCTCTATTTAAACACATGCATTTTTGTTCAAACGATAAAAAACACACAAAAGTTTTATTTTCGAAGGCATTGTATTATGTTTTTTTATATGAATACCGCACAAGAGTTTCAACTGCTCCCAACCGTCTAGAGCCAGTGAGACTATGGCATCCCCAAATAGGGCGTGTTGTGAGGCTGAAGGTAGTGGAGAGGGGAAGGAGATTGGGAAGAGGAAGGTTGGGAAGTACCGGGCTATTCAGATCTGGTCACCAAACACGGCTAAAGCCATTCCAAGCAACGTTTCCTTTCTGAATAATAGTCTTTCACAAGGTCGATACTTAGAATATCTACTACTCTGGAACGTGCCTCTAATATACTTTTTTTATTTTTAAATGAATTAAATGTGTTATGACACATATTAATTAAATAAAAGTTATTGGTGCACGCCGGGTTTGAAACCCGCGACCTTTGGATTCGCAGGGGAGTGTCTTACCACTCGACCGAGCAAATCAAAAACGTTCCAGAGTAAGATCCTCTTTGTATAGTCCTGTTGGGGATCACCATTTAGAATTGAAATAAATGCTGTTTTACGTAATTTTAGTTATGTTGACAGATTTAAAAAAAAAACGCGTCTTTGACTTTCAATATTTCGCATCTTTATTTTTTATAAGGAGAAAACACAGACTTTGATACTGATGTAATAATTCCACTGATTTTTTAATCTATTTCCCTAGGACAAAAAATAATGTCTTACTCGCCAATTCAAGCGCAAAATATATGTTTTTTACTCATTTTTGGTAAAGGTAGGTATGTCAAAAAATACTACTGAATTTTTACTGTCAACATTTAGCAGCCCTTGTCAAAACAAGATAGTACTCCTTTTCAACGTATTTGAAATCATTCAACCCTCTTTTTATAAAAGCATATTTATTTAGTAATATGCTAAACCATAAGTGAAACGACAAAAAAAATAATTTTTTCTCTTTTTCATTCATTTTTTTAACGTGGATTGTCTGACTAAATAATCAAATTCTGTTTAACAATAGGAATTTCTATATATAAACCTGTCACTAACATATTTGACATTTTAACCGAACAATATTTTTTTTCACAGCTCTGAAATTATTAGAAATTTAGTTTTCTTCACAAGAATAATAATTTATAGCAACAAAATTGTATGGAGTGTGCAATAAAAAGTCCGTCAAATTTACTATAGAGATTTTGAACTCATCTTTTAT
>JAGWCC010001251.1:0-40180 GCA_022651775.1 Drusus annulatus
TTGTTCGTTCAATCTAGGTGGGTCAAAAATAAGTCGTAAATCCAAGAAGTTTCGGAACCCTTTCTCTGGGTATTTCTCAATATAACTATTTAACCGAAGAGAGAATGGAGATGTTCTTCCACTCTTCCACAGCCAGTAAACGTAATTGGCACCTGCCAGTGTTTATTCCTTTCGCCTCATATCTTCACGATGGCATTCCAGCATTTGCAACCGTTGTTTATCATCAGCTAGATGATGAGTAAAAACTACGAAGAGTAGTTAAACACAAATTCAAGCCAGTTTAAAAAATATATATAGTGAATACCGCACAAGAGTCCCAACTGCTCCCAACCGTCTAGAGCCAATGAGACTATGGCATCCCCAATCGGGGTATTTTGTGAAGCTCAAGGTAGCGGAAAGGGGAAGGATATAGAGAAGAGGAAGGTTGGAAAGTACCAGACTATTCAGATCTTGTCACCAAATACGACTAAAGCCATTTTAAGCAACTTTTCAGTTCTGAATGGTGGTCTTTCACTAGAGCGATACCAAGAGCCATCTACCACAATGGAACGTGCCGCAAATATACTATAAATTATTTTATACGAATTAAATGTGTTATGACACATATTAATTAAATAAAATTTATTGGCGCACGCCGGGTTTGAACCCGTTACCTCTGGATTCGTAGTCGAGCGTCTTACCACTCGACCACGCTATAAATCCGTCAGTATTATGAATATTGTGAATTGCCTTTCCCGGTTTTACAAACACTTGTATGCACTCAACCCGACGAGTAAACATGTCTTCTCTTTGAGGTCATTGGTCTGCTTCCATAGTAATAATTGTTATGACTAGGTATTCTTCGCTCAATTTCAGAGAAGTCGCATCTCACAAACCAACGTATGCCTATGGGCCGTGGTTGCCTTATTATATTCTGTTTAGCAAGATTACTGGGCAGTAATATTTTACGATGATAGGTAACAATAATCTTAATTGGAGATACTCACAATAGTTATTTACAATACCTACCTATTCATTCGGGTAAAGATTCATTAAAAAAGTTATTTTTTTGCAAGAACTAAGTAATAACCGTGTCTAGTTGCATAAGTTATCCACTAAATAAAGTAACAACGTATTCCTGAGAGCAACGGTACAGAAGAGAGATTTTTCAGAATAACATTTTTTAAATATAAGTCCTTATACAATGCCCTGATATTAGCCAACATTTTATGAGAGAGGCTTCAAAAAGATACACATATAGTATATTATATAACTTTTAAAAAATCCTATTTTATGGAAAAACTTCTGAAATCTTTTTCCATACAAAATGTTATAATTATTATTTGTAATTGCTTAAATCTGAACAAAACATTATGCGAACCCTATGATTTTCTACTTCAATGCCTAAATTCCTATATTTTAATTAATTTAACAACCATACCAAATCCATTGAAGGAGATTATTTACCTATGGTGATCCAGATACGGGACCCTGAAACTGACTATTCAATAATTTCAGTTGGTTTAAATAAGAAAAGAAAATATTATTTCAAAAATATAAATTATTAAAGGTCCTTAAAAGCGACCGTCCAAAAAATATCCACACTTTTACCGAGCCCGACGTGAATCCGTTCACAAATCCTCACCCAATAGGACCCTAGAAGCGACCGTCCACCAAATATCCGTACTTTCACCGAGCCCGACGTGAATCCGTCCACAAATCCTCACCCAATAGTAACCTAGAAGCGACCGTCCACCAAATATCCGCACTTTTACCGAGCCCGACGTGAATCCATCCACAAATCTTTACCCAATAGGATATAAGAAGAGACCGTCCACCAAATATCCGCACATTCACCAAGCCCGACGTGAATATGTCCACAAATCCTCACCCACTAGTACCCTAAAAGCGACCGTTTATCAAATATCCCCACTCTCACCCAGCCCGACGTGAATCCGTCCACAAATCTTCACCCAGTAGGACCCTAGAAGCGACCGTCCACCAAATATCCGCACTCTCACCCAGCCCGACGTGAATTCGTCTACAAATCCGCAGCCAAGACCCGCGCGGCGCGAAGCCCGGATCTCATAATTAACGTTTAACGGGTGGGTGCCTGCTCCGTCCACCCGACTCTTTACAGTTATCTCGTGTAAAATCACCTGCTTTGTATTTTATTACCGATAATTACCGCGCGCCGGGGACAGTTTATGCTTTATATATGAACACTGCTCGATGGCTGGCGGAGCAAGGCGGGTGAGATCCCGAATTGTGGAAGCAGATAAGCTGCGATAGAACCTGCCTGACATGGATCATAATCAACAGCCCTGAATTATATTATATATTCCACGTTATTCACTTAGGCCCTCGGACGTGGGGTGATAACTAGTTTAACGCAGTACTCGCCTTTACTTATTATCATAACATCTGTGAAGCAGAAAAAGTGTTTGTGTGTCCCACTGAAAATATGAAAGGTCATCTCTGGCCTCAAGAAAATTTACCGGTTTTTTCGTCTGGAATGTACAGATGAAGGGAACTATTTTTAACTCGCAACATCATTGTCATTATGAACTATGGAGCTTTTAAATATCTATTTAACTATCGAAATATAAGACCAGACATACTGTGTGATCCTTTTACATTTATGATTCAGTAAGAAAGGATCGATAAGAGAGTGTTCTCGCTAATTGTTTGATGATCTTTCTCTTATTGTCATGATCATGTCAAGACAATGACTATGTTATTTATATAATGACGGCTTCCCTTGAAGAGCAGTAAGCTAATTTATTATGGAAGCAGAGCGACAAAATTAAAATATGGTTTATTTGCCCATCGCGATCGTTCTAGTATCGTCCCGGTGAGAGATCAATAGAAACGGAATAGCTGTTTATTTTTTTTCTAGCTGTATTTACTGACTGAATCTTAATATTCACGTAGGTAGTTTAAGGCTTCTTCATCTCCAACATTCTCCAAATTGGCAATTGGCATTCCTTTGAGTTATTTATTTATAAACTTACGGACTATTGTCCAATTACTAAAAAAACACATAAAACGAAATGGGATAAAAGAACAACAGAGAAAAAACAGTACATACATAATATTATAAAGAAGCAATGACAAAATAGGACAAATATACATTACAAAGAACATTCAAGTCAAAGTTTTGGTAGAGTCGTAAAGAATAACAAAAATTATTTAGACTAGTACCAAAATTTTTAAACATGGCTTGAGTTAACAAGTCTCGACATTTTGAACAGTGGAGAATAATACCCATAATTAGTAGAGTGATGATTGCGAAACAGCAATTCATTGTTTCTGAGACCACGGCATGGAATTTTGAACTGGTAGAGTTGCAACAAAGAATAATATAATTTAATAAATAATTTTAACGGGTATTGCTCAACGCACCACTTTTGCGCTGGTGGCAAAAGTCCAAGAAATCTGATACGCATCTCCAGGTGAACAAGAGTAGGTCGACAATTGCTTTTGAAATGCGAATTAATTTGACGTAAGCTATTTTTTGGTTATAAAAATAAATAATACAAGCTATTTATATTGGCAGCCATTTTCAAATGAGATAGCTTGTATGGCGTCTTAACCTCTGGTGTGCCGCAGGTGCCAATAGTCACCGGGCGTTCATTATTATATTTTCAGGAGTTTTTATCATTTAAAACATGTTGTTTGCATATTTAAATCGCTTGTCTACAAAATAGTCATCCTATAGAGATATTTTGCATTGCGTTCAGTTCGGTACAAGTCAAGTAATAAATATTTTAAGTTTGCTTACGTCAGTTTGGTAGAAAAAAAAACATTTTCAAACTGAAAATACTTTTTGTATTTACAGGAAAACATAATGCTTTTTTTTTTAAATCTGTGTGAAATTTTATTTAGCCCCACGAAAATATAATTAAACGACAAAAAAAATCACAGTTCTTGGCCAAACTTTTTTAGTGACTTGAGGAAGAAAAAGACCAATTCTTCGAATATAAGTAGCTACTTTAGAAAAAATACCATCAACATTCAATTTAAATATTTGAGAAGATAGCACATTTGACAAAAACATCATTTTGTAAAACACAAGTGAGTTATTACGAAATTACAGTCAGCAAGGTTTGACGAAATTTAGAATCTGGTATTTCAGAGGTTAAATGTTATACATTTTTTTCTGAATTGTATTATCCGATAAAAGTATTTGGTTAAAATGTACGTCTTACGAATACATACATTTCAAGGATTTCTAAAAACCTGTCAAAAACTATCATGAAAATATCGTATTAGCTCTTTAGTGTGCCTCCTAGGGTAGTTAAATACGCTAGGCTCTAATAGCGTCAAACACCTTTCTGCAAGATTTGATATAGTTATTAGTTGGGAATGCATTAAATTGATATATATACTTACCTATAATGTGTAGATACACAGTTGTTACCAAAGTATAATTTTTCGTAATATAGGTATAGGTATAGGTATAGGTATAGGTATAGGTATAGGTATAGGTATAGGTATAGGTATAGGTATAGGTATAGGTATAGGTATAGGTATAGGTATAGGTATAGGTATAGGTATAGGTATAGGTATGGGTATAGGTATAGGTATAGGTATAGGTATAGGTATAGGTATGGGTATAGGTATGGGTATAGGTATAGGTATAGGTATAGGTATAGGTATGGGTATAGGTATAGGTATAGGTATAGGTATAGGTATAGGTATAGGTATAGGTATAGGTATAGGTATAGGTATAGGTATAGGTATAGGTATAGGTATAGGTATAGGTATAGGTATAGGTATAGGTATAGGTATAGGTATAGGTATAGGTATAGGTATAGGTATAGGTATAGGTATAGGTATAGGTATAGGTATAGGTATAGGTATAGGTATAGGTATAGGTATAGGTATGGGGTATAGGTATAGGTATAGGTATAGGTATAGGTATAGGTATGGAGGCATGGGTATAGGTATAGGTATAGGTATAGGTATAGGTATGGGTATAGGTATAGGTATAGGTATAGGTATAGGTATAGGTATAGGTATAGGTATAGGTATAGGTATAGGTATAGGTATAGGTATAGGTATAGGTATAGGTATGGGTATAGGTATAACACTCAGAAATAACCTCATCATGGAATCCCGTCAGATCCGAACTCAAGCATAGAAGCGCATTGGAGTAAATTATTGGCCCCATCAATCTTAACGCTGCCAGGGTGGACTCCCTCTTGATGGCGTTTTTGCAGAAATGAGGCCTAATATACTCCATTAATATTTCTTACTTATATTCTTTAATTTATTTACTTTTTATCTACATTATTATTATTTTTACGTATATTTTTTATTTATTTATTTCTTATGAATTTCTGTTCATTTTTTATTTTGTTTCTATTATTATTACAATGTATTGATATCAATTATGGAAGGTATTGCATTGCACTACTCTTGCATACCTTCCGGAATAAAACTTTATTATTATTATTATTATTATAGGTATAGGTAAGTGTTCTCGGATAATTGTATCCTTCTTCGTAAAGAGGTATTAATTATTTTCATTCATACGTACAAATACCGCTGCTTAAAAATTTCAAGCATAATCGGCAGATCTTCTTTCTAACCTCTTGAAAAATAAAAATATATCAAAACCTAAAATTACTCAAAAAAAGTCAAACCACAATAAGCACCTTCGAAATAAAATCATTTTTTCACAAAGTGTCTGCTAATCTGCTTTGAGGCATATATTTTCACACGCTGGTTCACTTAAAAGGGGCGTTTTGTATTATACGTTTAAGAAGTGTTCAGGGGTAAACAGTAGGGTTGTTTTAGCAAAGTGTCTTGTAGTTTGTTTCCGACCGGTGCGGCCAGTACGAGACATTGTTGAGCGGGCACCACGCATGCCAAGTTCCGTCACGGGCCATAAAGCGTGGACTAATGGCAACTTTAAAAGGCAATTTTTGTTTAATTTAAGATATTAATTACACCAGGCCCGGCTACAGACCGCCTCGGCCGCTCGTATCGATGATCTCGACGTCAGGGCCGCATCGGGCATGCGAATCATCAAACAGTTCACAAGGTAACCACATGGTGGTATGTGGTAACAAAGTCTGTAACCTACATGGATAGGTTTTAAGGCTAATTACTTTAGTGAAATGAAAAAAATAACTTTGTATAAGACCACAGATTTTATTTTTTTATGACCGAACGGTTTCGCTTAGCCTAAGCATCATCAGGGTAAAAAAACTAAATTAAACAAAAAATACAACATGTGCGGTTATATATACATACAGTGGGAGAATACAATATAAAATGAATAACATCGAGAAAACAAAAGAATAACATTTGAATTTTAAAAAGGAACAGAGAGAAAGAGACAGATAATATGAAATGAAAGAGGCAAAACGTCAAGTGAGAAGGTGATTATTTAATAATGAGAAATTTTATGAGTTTACAGGAAATATGCCTTATATTGGACTACTGGACAAATTTAACTGATTATTAAGAAGACGGCTATTAATTTTAATAGCTTTCTTTATTTCTAGTGCTTCTAAATTAATTAATCTGTTGTCATGACCATTTTTGTGCAGACTATGAGCACCGGTGCTTTTATTGAAGGTATAATCTTTTTAAATAAGATGATTAACGATTTGAAAAATGTGGTTATTTAAACATTTAAGATGTTTTTTGATTCTAACATTGACTTTACTTTAACTTCTTCGTGTAACCTAACCTAATTCAACTTCATGTTCTACAACGTTCATAAACCACAAGCACTATTTTACAATGTGGGAATTTATGAGTGCATCCTCAAAATAACCTGGATTTATAGAATAATTCATGTGCAGTTCTTCTTCTAGTTACCTAAAATGGATAAAAATTAAGATATTGGACACAAAAAAACTACCATATTAAACTCAGTCAATTAAATAAAACCATCAGATGGTGATAGTAATAAGGCCTAATGAGCCGCAGTACTAGTTAGATAGACATTATGAGGGGTATTTGAATAAGCCCCAGCTAGTTAGTAGAGGATTACGAAAGAATCCATAAAATCAAAAAAAATCTAGCCATACCAAAGGGACACCAAAAATAAGGTTATCCAACTATTAATATAAGGAAAGATTGTTATTTCTAGTCAGTTTACTAAAAGCATAAGGTTAACTTTTATGAATAAAACAAACCGAAATAATTTTCTATTTTCGCAATTTAGAATTTAATATCGTCGCTGGAAAGTTAAAAGGGTTTAAGCGACACTTTGGTCAAAAATGAGTTAAATATGCAGTTTTGTTAATAAAAAAATCTGCATCTAATGCTCTGACTCTCGTTTGTTTCTAAAGACTTTTGTAGTCCTTCAGCCACCTAAAATATATTTACCATTTAGGAGAAGGCTTAACTCAAGCGACAAAAGTTTTGGACTTTTTTAGCTTTTTGTCGCTTCAGGTAACTCAGTAAGAGCATTGAGTTACCGGAGTTAACTTTTTTTTCAAAATCCAACCAGGTACTGAAGACTTCTGAATTTTATTGTAAAAGAAAAAAAAACTTTAAAGTGCTCTAGTGTAAACATCCTAAAATGGCGCTTCAGCCCTTTCGCCTTTCATGTGACGATATTTTTTCCGTAGCGAAAATATTATTTTCTAACATCTACAACCTTCAACCATTCGCCATTTTGGGTTATTTTACCAGTAAAGAGTATTTCAATTTATCAAAAATGTCCAAAAAAATCAGCTTCTAACGGATCTCCCAGCGGCAAGAAAATAAGTTCCGTTGACAAGCAGAGAGATACTGATCTTCCCAAAAACAGGATGATCAAAGTGATGAAATGTACAGCTAATAATTGTGTGCTCATTCACAACGCTATGAGTTTTATTTACCCTGTTTACACAGGAAGTCATTATAAAGATTCGACCCTGAAGGAACGGCACAACCTGTCCAGCGACAGAGCCGTAGATTGAGAAATGCAACTTCCCAGCAACAATGCCTCCATTACGCACTGACACAGTAAATAAATTCCGCCCAATAGATATATATATACTATTTTGAATAAATAAATTGTTTTATGGCACCATTAATCTACACTACACAATCTAATCTGCTCCGTTTTCATCGCTTTTGTTAACGTTATCCAGGGAACGCGGCCGGCCCACGCTCGGGCGCCTTAACAAGTTTACCGAATAAAACAAATTAACTTGTAGCCATACTAAACACGATTTTTCATCACCGCCATGTTGATTGGCCCGCGACAGGGCAGCGAAGTTAAAGAGTTAGATGCGCGGGGGAACGGAGGATATAGTACGGGAGGCACTTATTGTGTTCAGAGTATTTTAATCGCATCGCGGCCTCCGTGGTCTAGTGGTAAGACTCTCGACTATGTGTAGGTCGAATAATATGTGTCACAGCACTGATTAATATAAACTATAATATAACATATTTACGGCACGTTGCAGAGTGATAGATACTCTAGTACCGCTCTAGCGAAAGCCATTCAGAATCGAAACTTTGCTTAAATTGGCTTTAGCAGTATTTTGTGACAAGATCTGAATAGCCAGGTACTTCCCAACCTTCCTCTTTCTCGTCTCCTTTCCCTTCACAATACATTCAGCCTCATCACAACCTCAATTGGCGATGCCATAGTCACCCTGGCTGTCTATCTAGTAGAGGTAATTTACCATATTTGATGAAACTATTTAATCTAAATGTACCTGCTATTCAATACTATTTTCTCTTTCTTATACAATATTTTTGCACTATTTATGAGTATTTATGAGTATATACATCCCAATTTCTTTAGCCTCACAACGTACCCCAATCGGGAATTCCATAGACTGCCTTCGGGCAGTTGTGATTCTTATGGAAAATTCACATAAATAAAAACTTTTAAAATTTGCACAAATAATTAACGGAACCTAGCTACGAGTAAAACTAAATATGTTTTTACTTCCAGGGACTTTTGGGAGTACTAAACTACTCTCATCATAAATAGTGGCATTTTTGCACTCATCGTAATTTGACCGCAGGTAATTTGTAATTCGAAGGCCACAGGTGTAATGTACGAAAAAGACACACTTAAATAATGATTTCGAAATGTGAAAAGACAACAAAGTTTTTGACACGAAAAATATTAAGGTACATAATATGTGTCCGCGATAATGTGAACTACTATAAAACGTGTATTTATTTCCCACAAAATGTCTTTCTCGAACATTTTAGAACATTTCAAGACGGGATATTTTTGTGTGTATTTTTTTCGTATGCAATCAAAACGTTACAATAAACCCATTCGTACATTTCAGGGAATTGAGTGCGATGGAAATACCACGAAGATAAAATTTCGCTACCGTTTTGCTATGGGAATTACCGATTACTTGGTGATTTCTGGAAACCCAAAGATGATAACGTTTTATGAGCGCCACAAAATACTAGTGATGAAAATTCTACACATATTTCTTCAAATACTCTTTTAAATTTAAATAAACTAATGACATATTTTCGTGGAAAGCAATTCTTTGTGGTTTGACATATTTAATGAAAATGAAATACTAACTTTAAATTGTTCTTTATGTAGTGGAGCAGTTTATATGTTTAATTGGTAATATATTGTGCAAAAATTGTAACAATTATCTTATGTCTTCTGGTAAAAAAAAAACTTATATTAGATAATAAAAAATAAAAAAAATTGCATAAGACCACAGATTGTATTTTAATTTTTATGACCGACCGGTTTCGCTTAGCCTTAGCATCACCACGTTCTCAGTTGACGTTTTACCTCTTTCATATTATCTGTTTCTTTAATGGTAGATTCACACCAACGTCCGGATCCGCTCAGTGACGATATTGTTCCGCATGAGAGCTTATTGATATGTTATGAATATCAATCAAGGAGTATGTGCCAAGACAAAGTTGTGTGGCAGTATATCCTTCTGCCCACCCTTGTGATATTTAACTACTTAGTTAGTTAAATAATTATTTTTATGTGTAAAAATACTTATCACAGTTTTTTTTTAAAACCATTTTTTTATCACTAAATAATATTTTTGATAATTAATATAAATATTATGGATCCGGACGTTGGTGTGAATCCAGCTTAACGCTGTTCTTTTGTTATAATTTAAATGTTATCCTCTTAATTTATACTGTTCTCTTTATTTTATTTTATATTGTGTTCTCCCTCTGCACGTATGAGTATATACATGTATAGTATATCCACACACCATGTATTTTTGTTTAGTTTAATTTTGTACCCTGATGATAGTGATGATGCTTCGGCTAAGCGAAACCGGTCAGTCATAAAAAATACAGTTAAATATGTGGTCTTATACCAAGTTATTATTTCATTTTCATTAGACTTATTACGTTTCCACCGACGTCGTTAGTATTACCTTTACGTGCTTGTAGGTTGCGCTTAGTTTCATAATAAGAATTCAATTTAAATATTTCTGTTTTAGATCCATTATCATCTATTATCTTAATTAAAAGTTGATGAGAAGTCTTTTAATAATAAATTATTCGTGTTTATTTACAATGGATTATTCCTCTTCGTAAAAATTGATTTTGCTGATGATGTATACCTACGTAAAAGAACCAACCGATTAATGTACCTACTTACTACTGATTAATTTCATAATTATAACAAAAAGATCTCTTTCACCAAGTTTGATAACTGGTAGTTATTTACATGTTTGATATTAATTAATGTTTTAATATAGTCAAGAAATAAATCAATTGTTTAATCGAGATAATTTATTGCATCGTTTATTGACCCTAACTGTTGTTAGAAACAATAAAAATTATAATGAAAATGGTTGGCTGAAAAATCCATTCGGGGCCGCACAGGTCCGGAACTAAGGAATCTGAAGCAACGTTATTTATTTCCTCCGAATGTAAACAGCGGTGCGGCGGCCGGGGGCGCGCGGCGGCGGGGAGCGCTCTAGGCCCGGGCACCCGCTGCGCCCTGACAAGTTCATTGAATGTAAATCTGTGATATTATAGGCCACAAAAGAGTTCATTAAAACGTAATCTGATATAAGAGAATCATATTTCTCACGGCAGAATTCGGAGACTCTGGGAGATTTCGATCGCTGATTTTTTAATGCGGAATGACAGTTGTAACAATAATTACAAACGAGATAAATTCAATTTTTTATCGCCGCGCTTCGGGACGTCTCGGGGATGTGCTTATCCTCTCTGGGAATCTAAGTTTAATGTGCGTAATGGTTGAGGAATGTGAGAAAGCCTGTGATTACAATTAAATAATAATTTCCTTCTCGGAGGTGCTGCCGCTTACATGATAACCAGAAGCGCATTTAGATTGTCTGAGGGAGATAGGCGTTATCCTCTAATACGAGTGGTATTGATTGAGAAGTGGCGTCAGTGGGAGAAATGAATTTCACGAAGCGCTCACAGAACGACAGGACGACAGAAAGTAAGTTCCGAGTGATGCGCGTTCGAGCGGTGTTCCCATGGCGCGGGCTGTGCCTCCGCCAGATCGCGTATCTCCGGGGCTTCACACGGCCTCCCGGGCGCCGCGGAAGAAAACAAAAGTCCGTGTAGGAATAGAGGAGGGATTGTATTTACGAAATGTTTTAAATCTCTGCTGGAGCCGGCCATTGTTTGTTGTTATTTTTCCCCGCCGTTTGGTTTGTGGGGTTTGCTTTACGGGCGCGGCGGGCGGCCCGGCCCGGTGCGCGCGGGGCCCTCGCTGCCAACACTGCCAACACTGCCAACAGCAAGCCACTCTTTCGTTCTGCCACTCCGACCTGCGACCGTCCCTGCGTGACATTAGAACAGTGCCAACTTACCGAATTCAGCTGGGGAAATCACGATTTTGACAACGATAGTTCCGGCAAACTTCGGTGAGTCTCAACTGCGCAGAACAAGTAGGACTATGACCGTGGCATCCCCATAAAGTTGTATGAGGATGAGGGAACATGATGGAGGGGAAAAGAAAGAGGAAGGTTGAGAAGTACCTGGTTATTCAGATCTTGGGGGAATTTTAAGAAGTACGACAATTTCAACATGAGTATAGTTATCAACGCGTTCAGTTGGCAGTTTAGCTGAAGAAATATGTTCGCTATTATAACACGCGTTAGTTGCATTTTATACCAAAGCCAGAAAAACTGTAGCCAGTTTTACCAGTTTTGGGAATTATGTGAAATATAAAGTGGTGTGAAATTAAGGAGGGTAGAGACAATAGGAAGTAAAATGGTTAAATCTCCCGGAATCTAAAATTCTATGAAATTAAGAATGAATACGTCCTTGGGTATTGACGCTTACAGCAGCAGTAAGTATTGCTTTCCTGCGATGTACCAATATTTGTATCGTATTTATTCCTGTAAAAAAGTTAAAGATGTGTATTGACTTCCCACGTTATATTCATTTATCGTCAATAATATTGACTTCCTACAGCTATGTACATAGCTTCATGCCATAAATGAATGTTTTTTTCTAAATTTAACATATTTTTCCTAAACCGTGATGTGGTTTGTGGCTTTAACTTTAGATGTTTATTTTTTTGGGTAACCGAATACAAATGTCGAAACATTCTTCGGCGATTTGAACTAGAAAACAAACAGTTTCGGACTTGCGGTTTAATGCTCTATTTTATGTACAAAATGTCCGCGCATTGTGAGGCAACTCAATGCGATTATTTTTACGAATCAATTGTGAAAAAATTACATTTTAAAGTTATTTTACCTTGACTCAGTTTAAATAAAAATATTTTTAAATATACACCTAACATCTGCACGCATGAAGGTATCTATATAAATACTATGTCGTTAATAACTCTTGGGAAGACAGGGTAATTGAAATATACTAATTAACCGAGGTGGATACAACTTTTGAAACCTGTTTTTGGCGCACTGTCTTCGTAGTTCAAATTAATTAAATATTATTTTACTTTAATTTATTATTTATGAAAGGGGTGAGGGGTTGATTCACAAGGATGCCTGGGGGCGAGACTCTGTTAGTATAGGTACCTATCGCATCAAATTTTAAGTCGAACACAGCACTCGCAAATATGCATTGCTTGTATATGGTATATTTAAAACTTGTTTTTCAACAAGCGAAAATTTATTTTAAGTTCTATCTTATTAGAGTTTTTTTTTAAATTTCTTTTCGAATTAATAAATAAACTGAACACCCTTAAAAATTTTTTATCAAACTTTTTAAATATTCAAGATAAATATTCAGACAAAAAATCATAGTGTTGTCCCTTTTTCGCTAATAATAATTAGTAGGTTGTTTATCAGTGACTTTCCTTAAGGAGATTGCTGTCAGAATTGTACACATAATACACTTTTGACACGTAATGCACTATGTAAGTGTTGTTCGCATCAACTCTAATTGCACGACCGATACGTCACAACTTTTAAGGGCGCATCAGTTTTAGTATTCAAATGACATACTTGTACTATTTTCAAAAAAACTCATGAAACGAGGTACTTACCGAAGGTTTAGCATAACTGGAAGAATCTTATATAGATAATGATCGTCAAAATTAAACCATCTGAAGGCTGGAATTATTTTATACCACCAAATAATTAAAATGTGCTAATCATACCTACCTATATTTTTTCTCCACATGTTTTTTTTTTCAATTATTATTTTTTGGATATTTGGAAAATAGCTTGAAACTCATTTATATTTTCTACCTAGAAAATATATTTTTAAACCTAAGCACGAAAAAAGGCCACCGACTGACATCGACTGAAAAAAATTAAAAACGAACAAAATGTATGAAACACATGCTTACAATTTTATGAAAGTACGTATCGTCACTGGAAAAGCAAAAAGGCTTAAGCAACACTTTAGTAAAAAATGAGTAAAATATGCAGTTTTGATCAGTTTTTTTTTCTGCATCGAATGCTCTGACTCTCGTTTGATTCTGAAGACTTTTGTAGCTCTTCAGCCATCTAAAATATATTTACCATTTGAGAGAAGGCTTGACTCAAGCGATACAAATTTTGGATTTTTTTTAGCTTTTTGTCGCTTCAGGTAACTCACAGGGAGCATTGAGTTACCTGAGTTAACTATTTTTTTTCACAATCCAACCAGGTACTAAAGGTTTACGAATTTTAATGTAAAATCAAAAAAACTAAAGTGCTCTGGTGTAAGCTTCGCAAAATGGCGCTTCAGCCTTTTTGCCTTTCCAGTGATGATATCCTAAACTATATAGATATGTGTTATTCTCCTCGCTACTGCGCATTGACAGAATTTAACACAAAACATTCAATAATTGCTTGTTATGCAACTATTACTCCATCAGAACACAAACACATGTCCATTGTGCAATTTATTTCTCCTCGTGTTTAGCAATAAAACCAAATAATAAATTCCGCATTTCTGCTTCTTGAGGATTCAATCTCGCGGGAGGATTCTTATGGAAGCCGTGAAAATAAACAGTGGAACGCCAAGTGAACTGAACCATTAATCATCCGACTCCAAGATCGATAAATCTCATGCCACTGTGCAAATTATAAATAAACAAGGTGAAATAAGTCCAGACGGCTTGACACACTCAACTTAGCAGTCGGTGGCTCGCCACTGAAAATATTGACACTAACGGGATACTACCAAATAATAATTTCCTAGATTATCTGAATGTTCTAATTAGATTTTTGTATTATCATAGTGAAAATATTAAAATGAATTAATTTATTCATATTTTTTTTACGTGAATACCGCACAAGAGTCCCAACTGCTCCCAGCCGTCTAGAGCCAATGAGACTATGGCATCCCCAATAGCGGTATGTTGTGAGGCTGAAGGAAGTGGGTAGGGGAGGGAGATGAGGAAGGGGAAGGTTGAGAAGCGCCTGGCTATTCAGATCTGGTCACCAAAGACGGCTAGAGCCATTTCAAGCAACGTTTCAATTCTGAATGGTGGTCTTTCACCAGGGCGATACTTCGAGTATCTACCACTGTAAAAATTCATTGCACACCAAGTAACTAATTAAAAACAAAAAACTTTTTCCGCGAAGCTGACAACACAATTTAAACACGCGGTGAACTCAACCTAAAATTGAAATTATCGCAACTTAACGCAATTATAACAACAAGAAAACTGTATAAATATAATATGTCTCCAATACAAAAATTTAAAAATATCAAATAAAACTAACCATAAGCTCATACACAAAAACGATACTTTAAAACGGCCCAAGAATCTACTTGTGTGGTTTTTTGTGTGTACCTACACACATATTTTACACGACAGCATAATTACATGCCTTTAACACCACAGATATATGATATGGCTAGCTATCCATTTGTTACGAGGGGGCTGTTTGTATAATAATTGCCTTCCGACGTTAAAAAGAAGGATAGGTAAATTTAAATAAATATTGATTCTCCTGAATTCAGCTTTACGGAAAAAGTGTATAATTGTAATTTATTTTTTGCTTCTTCTAACGCTCTAGAGCCAGTGGAACTATGGCAACCCCAAGTATATGATATTGTAAGGCTGTAGGTAGTGGGGAAGGGAAGGAGATGGGGAAGAGAAAGGTTGGGAAGTACCTGGCTATTCAGATCTGGTCACCAAAAACGGCTAAAAGCCATTTCAAGCAACGTTTCGATTCTGAATTGTGGTCTTTCACCAGGGCGATACTTAGTGTATCAACCACTCTGGAACGTGCCGCAAATATACTTTTTATTATTTTATTTGAATTAAATGTGTTATGACAAATATTAATTGAATAAAATTTATTGGCACACGCCGGGTAGGAAAGAGATGGGGAATAAGAAGGTTGAGAAATATCTGGCTATTCAAATCTGATCACCAAACATGGCTAAAACCATATAAAGCAATGCTCATTTTTTTATTATGATCTTTTGCCAGGGCGATACTAAGAGTATATACCATTCAAGAACGTGCCGCAAATATACTATCTATTTATTATTAATAATTAAATAATTGTATAATAACACAATTTAATAAAATAATATTATCTTAAATCAATACATTTTATTAATTAATAAATAAATAAAAACCTTCAGAATAAATATTTTCGTGGGTTTTTCCATCGCTATCGTTTTATGTTAACGATACTTAAAAGTTTTCAAAGAAACCTGAACGACAATATATTGACAGCCGAATAACAAAATAAAAAAGTATACATATTAACCTCAATTTTCAAAACTAAAAAAATATATTTATATATTTTGGCCGCCTACAAAGTTAACCATGCTAGACTGTACATTGCAATATCTAAGAGAAGTACAAGCACTATTCTATATTTGTAAATACCAACAAAAATTCCAACTTAACTGAAGCCCAAAGAGAATATTAATCCATCATCACCCGTAACTTGTAACTAGTAACCACTCTTGAAATATTAATTATTCATAAATCTTATCTCTAATTAAACTCATTTCACAACATCACACGCACCCGTATACGATGGGATCCAATATGAATCAGGTTATTTGACTTATGAAAATTGAATTATATTTTATGTCTCCCACACCGGAGGCTGTACAACGTTGATTTTTATGTTATGTTATTTTTATGTTCACTGTTCACAAAAGTATTGTCGAGAAATCCTAACAAAAAAATATCTAAGAGAAATATATAGAAAAAAAAACAATATGGAACCTACAATTTTTTACATAAAGATCATTAATTGTTTTATTTAAGAAAACATACAGTTGTATTAACATTTTGACATATTACGTGATTACTTTGTTACATTAATCAGTGAATTTTCATAATGGTTTAAAACTACACATTGAAAGTGAAATTGAAAATAAAAGATAATAATCTGTTCATTTAGTTAAGCTAGGAAACGCTAAGTGAAAAAAATAGAATTATATACCTGCAAAAATAAATTTAAATAAAACAATATAAAAATAATATACTATAAAATAGTGTAAGCAAAGTGATATTATTTTTTTAAGTTGAATTCTTTCAGCTTTGTTGCAGTTATTTTTATCAAAGTTGGTGAAGCTTGTGGTAGTGAAATCTGGTCAGCGTTGATATAAATAAAAGGGGTGTAAAACTAAGTAATTATTTCATTTAATATTAAAATGTCATATGAAAAAAATAATAATAATTTAAAGGTGTGTAATATCTTCTTCCAAGATTTGTAGGGGTTGTATTAGAACTAGCTATTAACTATATTATGTACTTACTTGATTTTTTTTTTTTCCAATTTTTAGTTTATTTTTTTATGTTCGCTATTTTTGGGTTTTTTTATCGCTTCTGCAATGTGTTGGTATAAACTGTCTTTACAAAATAAAATTAATTAATTAATTACTGCATACCATTTCTCCATATTTAAAAATACCGGATTATGATGTCATGCTTCTTTATATCTGACTTATACAAACCTAACGAGTATATGGAGCAAATGGACGGAGAAGGGGGTGTCAGGAGAATATTTGACGCGCGATTTGATGGAAGCAGTCGGGGACGTCTCACGAAGATATATCTCAACCAATGATAGACGAGTATGTGTGGATAAAGCAAATCGTGGCGTACAGATTAATGTAATATCACACCAGGCCAGCCTACCTAAAGTGAAATGGTTATTTTTTTAGGTGTTAATTTTATAAACCGCCAAACACACAACTCATTTGTGTGAAAAAGTGGATCACCGAACTTGCAGAGTGACTGAAGTGCTAACACGATAAAATAGGAGACTCCCAAAGACAATATTGTTCCTGTGTGCACGGATTTGGGTTTCGTCGTGTCTTTGAAGTGTGCCTACTTGTATCCTGAGTGACATCAGATCACATCACACGCCGGGTGTTGCAGCAGTACCTGCTCCTCCCGTCCCCTTCCCTCCGCCGACAGCGAGTGTCCGCGCTGTCGGCGTGTCGGCGCGGTGTCGGTGACAGATCCCCCGTCATAATCCGTCGTCGTTCCGTGCCCGACTATTTATATCTCCCGTCCAGAAGGAATTCCCGGTGGTTATTTATCTATTTCTTGTTATTTCGGTGCCCGCCCCGCGTCATCCGTGAATGGCTAATTATTTATTTAGTGGTTGTTCCCGTACGAGTTTATCTTCCGACGCGCGTAAATAACGGCGGGCATCAATTGACGCAACCCTGGGAGGAGTGTATTATTAAACCTTGACAATTTAAATTTACTGCATGGCTTCTTCGTTCAGATTTAGACATTGTGCTTTACTTTTTTGTGTACAATTATAAAACGCACTTTAGTGGGAGCTCGGAATAACAATATATGGAGAGAGAGCTAATTATTTTTACCCAACCTATACAAATTTGGGATAAATCACTTTCTTTGAGTTTTTACGTCGTACATCATGAGAAAGAAAGAGATAACAAAATCTCTCAAATAATCACACCGCTTTAAAGTATTGTTAGAATGTTCTTCGTGTCCCGCGTCTCCTTTGACTCCGTCCACACGTTTTGATACGCGAAATAAATGAACGTAACTCAACGGTTTATTAGGTTACATGAAATATTTTTGTTTATAAGAATACTGTTAAAAAGAGGATATTCGAATAAACAAAAACATTATATCGACATGTGCGATGAATGGATGTATAAATACCCTAGCCCTAATCCTAGCCACGCCCAGGTCTAGTCGAGTCCGGTAAATCTCATAAAAACTGACTACAGCAGCGCTCTCTCTTGTATATTATTGCTCTGAGAGTAGGAGTGACGGATCCTTTTTTTGTTGGACATCTAGCAAGCAAGGATAACGTAGATAATACAATGTGGAACTACACAATACGTAGTTGAAACTCTCATCATATAATAATGACAGTTTTTTTTTTTTTTGTGTTTTTTTATTTTCATTTTTGTAGGTTACACATTACTTGTCAGTTTGTGTATTTTTTCAGTTCCACTCACTTTTATTTCAATTTAAATAATTTACTTTGGTAAGGTGTTGTTTAGTTTAGAAATCGTCAATTGGTTTTACTTTCTTAGCAATAAACTTGCACAATGATTTGAGCAGCGAACAGCTCGTCGCGGCGTAGGGGGCATTCGTTCGGCGAACTTGGCCATAAATCTGAGTTATGTCTTTTTGAAAATGGCCAACTGACCAAAAAAGCAGTTCTTTATTCATGATAAAAGTAAAAGTATCTCAGTGTGTGATTTGCGCATGCGCTGAAGCGCGAATGAAAGAAAAAGTGAACGAAATAAACACACATATTTTATTGTTATAAATGTAATTATTACGTTCAATTTACATGCCTACCTATGTCTTTATGATGGACTCATTTCCGTTGAATAGTATAAACCATGAATGAAATTGTTTATGCAAAAGTCGACTCACACCTTTATAAAAACGGGGTTCAGTGTGCAATAATTAGTGTTATAATCATTACAGCGATCTACAATAATCATTCCCATTCTGAAGTTTATTCATTCAGACGATCTGGAGAGATTGCGCGTTCGATTTCTGCCGCAAAGCAAAACATATTTTGTTTCGTTATTATTAACATCACGTTTATGTACCATACAATCAGGCCCGGTTTCACAACGTCTCGCGCCCTGTGCAGTAAGTACCGATTGTGCCCCCCCCTATTTAAATCGCATCGATTTTAACGTACGACACACCGTAGAAATACACTACGTCCAAGTAACTATTATGCGATTCTTAAAAAAATGCGTGATAAAAACTTTCCTCCATACATTTTAAATTATTGTTGAATGCACAGTGATGTTGCCAGAGCAACAGAAAACATAGCTGTCCCATGATGTGGGTAATGTATAATGTGGTAATTGGTAGGTAAAATGATTTAGGGATTTTTGTTATATGATTGGGGGAATATTTTTAGTAAATTAAAATAAGTTATTTATTTTCACGGTGCCCATTCAGAGATGGCGCCTTAGTTTTTTGCACAGTTTGAACGTATGGTGGATACAGCAATGTATACAATAATGGCTTTTGCATCGAACTTTGAACTTCAAATCATTTTTCAGATTCCATAAAATCACATCACTCCTCTAAAATCTTCCCTTTTAGTGTACATATATTGTTCCGTCTCACGAGATGACCCGCCCGACCGCCTCATCGAGTAATTGATGTATTTAATTTTCCCAATTGATACCGGGAAGCCCCCGGCTTCTTCTAATTTGAGTTTCAAATAGTATCTTGTCAAATTTAATTTTGCGGTAAACCGCGATATCACATGGCATATTATTTAGTTGGGTTTGTTCTAAGAGAAAACTTATTTTCAACCATATTGTATTGATAGGTTTTAAGTCTTGCGTTTTTTAGGAAACAACTTACTATGTAAGTACTGGTACATTGAAGAAAATTCATGTACTTGAATTATTAAAAAAAGCAATATAGATAATTTTTTTAAATATTTTATGAATTTTTTTTTAACAAATGAATGTTATTCTTATTACAATATCTACTTTCTTTAATTGTTTTCATCGTTATTATATATTATCTTTACAGATTGTAAATTTGAGTGTAGGGGTAGGTCAAAATTTGCTAGAAGTTTGATGCTCAAATTGTGTCAGTACCTCAATATTTAACAAAATAAATAACTTAAAAAATAGCAATTAACGTACAAAAAATTCCATTTGGTCGTAAAAAAAATATCAGGACTGGGTGTTTCAGGTACTCGCTGGTACCTAGATTGCATGTAGTTGTTCATACGTACGCAAAGGTAGCGGATGTATTTATCTGCACGGAATATAGATACAAGTTGGCTGTAATCTCATATATCTTCAATCAATATTAATTGAATGTAATCAAACAAATACACCTGATACTTTTGTTTACTACGCGTTCTTACTTTTCGTGTAAGTAAATCATTTACAATTATACCGCTGCATAGTCTTGGTAATAGATTTGGGAATGTTGATGTATTTGGTAATTCTGTATTAATGATAAAACGAACTCTTCACTGAAATATTCGTATACCAGTATACCACACAATAGATATTATTAATAATAATACCTGACATCCTGACGGAAATTGGATTCTATGTCTCTGATAATTTCACGCGAGGCCGCCAACACAGGCTTCTGTTTCTTCCCAGGTGCAGAACTAACTTACCAATGGTGATGCCCCTGAGAAGACTAACTAGGTTAATTAACTGCCTCGCAGGAAATTTGGATACTTTTCACACGAGCTACAACAAGTTTAAGCAAGAACTAGCTATCAAGTTCTAACTTTATGTAGGTACTTCTTGAAAACTATTTTTTGTTTGTTTTTAAACTTCTTTTTACTTTAATCTTTGTGTAATTATGATTACCATTTTGTGCGTCTTTTGCAATGTTTTGGTGTTAAACTATTATTGCAAATATAAAATAAATAAATAGTTTTTTGGTTTTGTTTTCTTTTCTATTCTTTTATATGTATTATTAATTTTTATACTGCATTTTGTATTCACTACTGATTATATGTTTATGTTGATTTATTTTTATTTTTCAAGAAGTATGTACTTTTTTGTTTCTTTTTTTATGTATCATATATTATCATATAATGCACAAATTTGTGGTAAAAACCCACTAGGGCGTAAAATAAAATGTATCTTTTTATGTAAAAGCCCATTTCGGCGAGTACAATTAAATAAATACGTGAATTTTAAAACAATGCAAAAAGGGCATTTTAAAACCGGAAATTCAAAACCCGAGTCGGTGGGAAGAGGGTGACCAATTTTCTAATCCCCCTGTTGAAATTGAATTGCAAACGCGGTCACAAGTACCGGAATAAATATTTTATTATTTAAATAAAATATCAGTTCAAAGGTACGTAACAGTAGTGGCCGCATTCGGTCCAGCCCCGAATCGCAACTGCCGTTTAGCAGGGCTGAATAATACGCTGGCTCTTGTGTGTAGTATTGTGTTGTTATGTTGCATTGTGTTGCTGTGTTGGGTGGTGTTGTTATATCGGGTGGTGTTGTGTTGTGTCGGGTGGTGTTGTGCCGGTCCCCCGCGAGGTAAACAACGGCCATTTGTATGGGCGCCGCCACGCTGGGTGTTATTGTTGCGCAACACGTTTCCGGAACGCGGATCCTCTTCCGTAACGCGCTGGGGTGACCGTACCGTGTTGCTCGGACTGAATATACAGAATAATTCGCAGAAAGACTTCCACCAACGACGACAGACTTTGGTAAATGTGAAAGTTGGCTAAATGAAGTACAAATACTGCGTTCTAAAATACAAATATTTCCATGTCGACCGGCTTCTTCTTGACCTTTCATTTGCCACGACGAAAGATGTAATGACTCTGTTCCAATTGCAATTATTGAAATCCACAGTTTAACTGACCGGTCGGTGGCTGAGTGGGCAAACGCGTCGGATTCCCACCCGGGCGTCGTGCGTTCAATTCCTCTGCTGGCTAAGTCCTCCATCATTGCACAAGCAACATCTTCCGTTTCTTATGATGGCAGTAGGAGTTTTTCAAATATTGTCACGTTATTCGTAACTCGAGAATGATTTTCTATTAAAAAAAAAAAAAAAAACTGCTTTTACGAACATTATCATTATTTTACATCGGAAGGTAATGAAATTGATTCGAGTTGAAATATCTGTTGGATTTCAAAATGATAATTTATTAGGTTCTCAACTTTTTGTTTTTCATCCAGTTCCTAGCTATCCCGCCATTTTGCCATTCTATTTCTTATTCAACAACACTAAGTTAAAAAAACAATTGACACTCAAAAAACGGAAGAGTTTGGTGAAAAACGTGTTGCTTGTTGGTCTTCGCGCTTGTTCGTCGATTTGATGTTGCTGTCAAAACAATTTAAAAATAAATGTGGTTTTTGTGAATTAAATTAAGAAGACTTAAGTCAGTGTGGTGTATTCGTGTTCGTCAATAATATAATTGTTTAAGAAGATTTCTAGAGCTCCAAACATCGACTTCATCGGTGAGTGAATTGGCTTTCTTTATTTCCTTCAATCCTTAATCTATCCACACCTTCAAAATTCATCTGAAGCTGAAAACACATTCGGTGTTTTATCGCAGCTACGGATACAACAATATCAATCAGGTATATTTTTATCTTTTAGATCTTTAAATGACCACGGTATTTTAGAATTCGCCAATCTCCATAAAAATGGTCATGGCAACAGATTAAATAATTTAAAAGCAGTATAAAAAAGAAAGTTATTAAAATTAAAAGTCGTATTCTTAATAATCAGTTAAATTTGTCCAGTAGTCCAATATTAGGTATATTTCCCGTAAACTCATAAAATTTCTCATTATTCTTTTATCACACTCTCACTTGACGTTTTGCCTGTTTCATTTCATTTTATCTGACTCTTTCTCTCTCTTCCTTTGTTATAATTTAAATGTTATTCTTTTGTTTTCTTACTGTTGTTTTATTTATTTTATATTGTATTCTCCTTCTGTGTGTATGAGTATTTTTAACCACTTACTATTTATTTTTTGTTTTGTTGAATTTTGTATCCTGATGATGCTTAGGCTAAGCGAAACCGGTCGGTCGTAAAAATTAAAATTTAATCCGTGGTCTTAAACAGAGTTATTATTTTATTTGCATTATATATTTTAATAATTCCTGCGTTTTTGACTCATTCCGTTCTTCCTAGTGCACACACATTTATTCTATGTCAAAACCGAACCTTGTAGCGTGCTTTGATTGAAATACAAAATTTTATCAAATGAAGTTTTCGTTACAACTTACAATTATTGCATATTTAAATCCATTTCCCATTTTTCTGATTCAATAATGGTCCCCCAAACTTTTTGTTATTCTTACTTTTATTATTTGTTTGTGAAGCAGAGCAGGAGATGTTAGCCCGACACAATATTATATTGTTGTGTGTTTCCACACCTACCATTGTGCGGATGTAAATGACCCACAGCCGAAATCCATACGTTCAACATCTTCATCGGAATATAAACGTATTCAGGGGAACGGTCGCGACATAGCTTTCGCGTTCGCTCAAATTTAAACAACGTATTTGACATAGTAATATACGACATCCCCAAACTATGTGAAAATAGTAAGTCAAAGGGAGTAGACATTACTACCACGTTTGGGACTGTTTTGGATATATTTATTTATAAATTAACGGACTCTAGTCCAATTACAAAAAAGACATATAAAACACGAAATGGAAAAAAAGGGCAACAGAGAAAGAATAGCATATACATAATAATAAATGAAGCGATGACAAAAATAGGGCAAAATAAACATAAGGGAGAACATATTCGTAAAAAGCATTTACTTTTGTCTGGCCATATTTATAAATAAAACACATAAACTTTGTTTATAACCACTTTATTATTTAATATTACGTCTACCGGTTTCGGAAGTACCTTACCTTTGTACTTCCGAAACCGGTAGACGTAATATTAAATAATAAAGTGGTTACAAATAAAATGTATGTGTTTTATTTATAAATAAGAGAGAACATTCAAGCCATGGTCTAGTCAAAGTTTTAGTAGAGTATATATGGCAGGGTTAATGAATTTCTATTCGTTGGGGGAAGAGAAACAGATTTCAGGTAAAGAGCCAAAGGTTTTTTGACAAGCCGTCAAGCATAACAGTCATCAAACTTAACCAAACGCTGGTGAGCCGAGAATCGGCTATTAGAGGCTTGTTACAATATTTGATATGACGAATGTCGAAAAAATCGAATTAGCGTCGAAAAAAAAGAATAATAAAAAATAAAAATAAACAAAAAAATATCAGCTACAATAAAATTATAAGTAAATAAACTGATTGTGTCTATTATATGTGACCTGCCAGGTTAGTATGTTCCTTTATATTTTCTCTTTTACTTAATTGAAATAAATATTAATGTAAACTAGGAATTAATATTGACTATAATTTATGACTTGAGATGATTTTTCACGAAAACAGCACTGTCCAAATTATCCAAATATTATTATTAGGACAATTTTAAGTGTGATGAGAGTTCAAATTAATATCTAAGCCTTAGAGTTGTTGAATAGCCGTATTATAAGGATTATAAAATTTAAAAATCAACACTTAGAATTAGAAAACACTATAAACCATTTTTTTTTAAATCCTTCAATAAACCAATGAAAATGTTTATTAAATTATGGTAACGAATTTTTTGTTTAGAATCGATGTCATAATACATAGACCGTTGTGCTACAAATGTTACAAAAACAATAATTAAAAATAACTTTAACCATTTTAATAAAAAATACTTTCTTGAATGTCCCCTAAATAAGAAGGTAATGGACAGTACACAAAAGGGGGCTTGTTGGTTTTGACATTTGATACACTCACCCCGGGCTAGGTACCTACAGAACATACCCAACCTACCCACTGCCTGCCTTCACGGGGAGTGCAAGTCTATTACCTCCGTACCGTAATCAGCAGATCTCTCGACGGATGCGAGCTGCGAGGCGTCCAGCGGTGCTAAAACACGTTTTTAATTTTGCGTCATTAATATAAAAAAATTCGTTAGTTGGGTAATATTTTGCAGCCGGGTGTCGCCAATGCTTTTTGAATGTACACTTATTTAGATTAAAATATTCTTTATGACGTAAACTTGTCAATATTTTTGTAGAAAGCAATCACTTTGTGGTTTGACACATATTAATATATTTTTTAAAACAAGTGGGCACATAAAATTAAAGTTATTATTGAGTCGCTGCCTTATTGCCTGCGCTATTCGATCACTCCCAAAATCAATCACAATTGAAAATCATCAAAACACCCAGACAGAAAATCGATCCGCTTATACGCTACAAAGACCGTCATCTCTGTACATTATTTAATTTCTCTATACACAGTATCTAACGTGAATAGTGTGAAGGGTAAGGCAAGCGAGTGATATAATTACTGTGATTGCGTATTACTGTTGATGTGTTTGGTGAACACGTTACTGGGAAAACATGCAAATATTTTTTTAAAACAATTTCTATATTACGAATAGCCTCAATAATTTAATTCCTTTTAATACCATTAATAAAAGTGGAAAAATATTGCTAATGTAATGACCATCGATCACGATTTCAGAGTGGTAGATACTCTATGTATCGCCCTGGTGAAAGACCACAATTCAAAATCGAAACGTTGCTTGAAATGGCTTTAACCGTATTTGGTGACCAGATATGAATAGCTACCTTCTTCTTCTCCATCTACTTCCCCCCCCCACTACCTGTTATTTTTTTAAAGTGAATACCGCACAAGCGTCCTAACTGCTCCCAAGCGTTTGGAGCCAGTGGGATTAAGGCATCCCCGATTGGGGTATGTTGTGAAGCTGAAGGTAGTGAGGAGCGAAATGAGATGGCTAAGAGGAAGGTTGGGGAGTAACTGGCTATTCAGATCTGGTCACTAAACGCCGCTAAAGCCATTTCAAGCAACGTTTCGATTCTGAACGGTGGTCTTTCACCGGGGCGATACTTAGAGTATCTACCACTCTGGATGTATGCAATAAGAGTGTTTTTCATTTGTATTTCGTGGAGAGTTGTCTAGGAGAACGTGTTCCGTATTTAGAAAGCTTGATTTTTTAGGAGATTAGTTTATCCAAATACGAGAACAGCGTGGTCGGCCGGTGTTGATAATATTAGCGTGCACGTTTCAAATTTGTACCGCGGGGGGCCGGCAACTGCCCTAGGAGTCGCGGACGCGGGCCCCTCTGCACCCCCTCGCCCCGTCGTGCCCCCTCGCCGCTCTGCGGCACCCCTGCCCCGCTGCCGGGAGCCCGAGCGGGCCCCCCTCCCCCTGTGAGAACCCGACACGCGCCGCGGGGGGCGAGGGCCCGTCACAATAATCCACCAAACCGAACAACCGCAGTACAGTCGTACGTGGGAATCATTTTCATACCACAGTATTAGTATTAGTACATTGTTATGCATATTATTATTATACGTTAGCATCCGCGGGGTAGCGGTTACAGTGCCGACCTGTGGATCGGAGGCTGGTATGCAGACTTCAAAGTGCGATAATAAACACTTAACATTTTGTTACATTGTTAATTCAGAAAAAATATTTTTTTTAAAGTACTTTAATTAACTTTCTGTGAAAAGTCACAGAATTTAACTTGACTTGCCAAGACGGAAACAGTGCCTCTACAGAATAAAAAAATCACACATTTCGAATACAGAATAAAAATTATCGTCTTATAAAATATATTATGGGTGGTTAGGTACTTTATCGCTCGTCCGGATTTGAAAAGATTATTTTTATGATTTTATAATATTTTTAACACGTACGTCAGTTCCAATTACGAAAATGTCACACTCGTACGCACAAATAAATTATATTTTTTAATTCCTCGATTATTGATCACTGGTTGTAAAATATTATTGTTAATATTAGTTGCTTCAATCTACCCATTTCAAATATAGAATAACGTCTGCTAACATACATTATAGGTAGGTACTTTTTTAGGTTAGCAGGGATTTTAAAATATTATTTTTATAATTTGATAATCTCAATTAACATTGGTTCCAAATTTTAAAAGTTCGCTCTCGTACGGACGTACCTACGTACTCAAAAAAGGAAATTATTTCAAGTTAATTATTTAGTGCATTTTTGTCATTTTTTACAATTTTTTTTTAATTACTTAAAAAATAGGAAATAAACTTTCAAATGCATTCCTTACATGATTGAATCAGATTGGATGTTTCCGTTTGTATTTTTGTAATGTTCAAGTTAATTATTTAGTGCATTTTTGTCATTTTTTACAATTTTTTTTAATTACTTAAAAAATAGGAAATAAACTTTCAAATGCATTCCTTACATGATTGAATCAGATTGGATGTTTCCGTTTGTATTTTTGTAATGTTCGGTTGGTATTCCCATATCAATCATTAGCTATAGAGCTTATCAACTTATCCTAACCCATCATAAAACAGTAAAAAAAAATAAAAATTGAAATGATAGAAAAAGCATGTTAAAATCTACTAAATTGAAAAAATGTTATTGTTTTACCTACGAAATATTATTTCATTTCACAACAATGTAATCTTATCAACATCCAGTGTGCAGTAAAAATAATAAAATATTAAATCTAACGCAGTTATTTATGTTTGTATCCAACACTTAACGTATTATGAGAACACTTTGTGAATGAATTGATGACTATATACCTACTATGTATATATTTTTTTTTGATCTGTTAAATGTTCTTAATTAAAATAATTTCAATTCTGCCAACGGCCGAATTTATTTGACTTTTTGAATTATTGAACAATATTGTGCTCACGAAAAAAATATTCAATTACACATCACGAAAAAAACTAACGGTTTTTTTAATCGTTTATTTTGTAAAAAAATGCAATCTTTGTTTTTTTTTACCGAAATCATGAGTTATGAAGCGTGAACACGAGCCGTTCAAATAAATGAATATTTATGAAAGTTAAAATAATTATCATTGTCTGCACCAAGAGACGTCGCTCGCACAATACGATGCCCACTATATGTATAAACATCATCACCCACTTATTTGTAGCATAACTGTCGGTTTAGCTATATATCACTACCGGAACCATATTGGCGTAAGTCAAAATTTTTTTTTTTTTTTTTTTTATTTGATTTATTTTGTTACATACATTTAAAAATTACAGAAATAATAAAAATAATGTAGACATAACAAAAAAAATCCCACATAGGCAAAAGCCTAACTAAAAAATATAACGAGAACATCGACTTATAAAATTTGGCGTCTTCACAATGTAAATAAATATACCAAGTGACCGGGGTAAAGTGCAACATAGAGTAAACTCCAACTTTCCCGGTAAATACGCCGGGATTGAAGAGTGACAACGTGGCGCATCTATGTATGAACTGTATCAAGGAAACCGCACAAAAAAAAAGTTTCGTCTGTACGTCTCTGAAGCGCCATTTCGGGACGTTTACACCGGAGAACTCCAAAGTTTTTTTTTGTTTTACAATAAATTTCTTGATTCTTCAGTACCTGGTTGGATTTTGAAAATAAATGTTAACACAGGTAATTCAATGCTCTCACTGAGTTACCTAAAGCCACAAAAAGCTATAAAAAGGTCCCAAGCTTGAGTCAAGCCTTCTCCTAAATGGTAAATATATTTTTGATGGCGGAAAAGCCACAAAACTCTCCAGAATCAAACGAGAGTCAGAGCATTCGATGCAGTAAAAAAACTGATCAAAACTGCATATTTAACTCATTTTGGACCAAAGTGTCGATTAAGCCCTTTTACCTTTCCAGCGACGAAATTACCCTTACCACATTATCAGAAACGTAACAAATAAAAAACCCGTCTCTTGCCAACTAACCGTCGAGACGTGTAGTCTGCAGGAGAGGACAGATACGATTGAAAAGCTTACACATCTATGAATTTATACAGAACTATACAAAGAAACACTACCTTATTGGCCATGTGTTTTATCCAGGCTGTATCAAGATATTTCCTAAAGGTGCGAATTTTGATAATTAATTTACATACATATTCAAGATGATTGTTTTCATCGCAGTAGATCTTGCCGTTTTTCAAAGTTTGGTCGCTAAACAGTCAACCAATTTCGTTAGTCAAACTTTTTGTAAACCATGGTAAACATTTTGACGTCGAATCTTTTTACGTCTTCTGACGACTATGGAATTTGACAAAATATGCAAAATCAAACTAATTAATTAACTTTTTATTTTATTTGCCCGATCGCCGAGGACTCTTTGATTATAACAACCTTCTGACAGGCTCTTAACTCTAAACTACCAGCTTTACGGGACTGTGTGGGAATTCAGAATAAAACATTTCAATATATTGTTATTGTTATTACCTACTTATTTGCCTAGAAAAAAACATGATTCACTGCCTAGCTGAAAGACGGGATATTAGAAAATTCTATAATCACCTTTTTAGAAAATAAAAAAAGCCTATATCCAACGTGTTTACACGTTTTTAATATACTGAAAAGTCAAGAATTATTTTTAATCCCCACTTACGGTGGCTAATTGTTACCCAGAGGTGGCCATTATAGTAAAAAGTAATGGCTCTAATAAACCACTTCGTTCAGCTGAAGTAGCACGAAATTCTAAAATCATTTCCGACGTGTTTATTTTGAAGTTTGTTGACTTCCTCGTTTATCAACTTAAAGGGCGGCCAGAGTTTCAAAAGAGTTCAAAACTTAATTTTCTATGAAAAATATTATTACATCACTCTATCTATAGGTGATATTACTACAAGCTTAGTACTATCAGTTGTTACTAAGGAAGGATGTTTAAAAGGTCAGCGTAAATGCTGCTGGTAAAATGACACATATCTTTCTTGAGAAAAAAAAACACTTTTTGAAACAGCTAATTTTATTACAATAGTTATCGCAAACTGGTTTTGCCTGTACCTAAGTTCAATCGAAGCAGTAAATTATTAAATATCGTAAGTTTTATTAACTTAAATGGTTAAATATTAATATTTTTGATAATTTTTAAGCCAACTAAAACGATGGCTTTACCCATTATCTGCCAATAGATCAGAATGCAATTAATTACTTTATATATTTCTTTCCCACTTTCCGTATTATTTCATTTAACACAATTACCAAATACTGATGTTGCGTTATTCTCACTGATTAGGCAATGGTACCTGTCGTGTTTAAATAAAAACACATTTCTCGATGAATAGGTAGATACGTAATTATAATATTTAGTTAGGAAGAGCAAACTATGAGTGGGTGCGATAAATTTTTCATCGTGTGAGGAAAAGCGTGAACCCATTTGTCAAAACACTTCTCAAGTGTTAATTAGTCGAATAAAACACCTACACCGGCAGGGCATCCTCGTTTGGCTACAATCCGCAATTATTTAGAATTGAAGAAATCACAGAGACAACACGCGGAGTGAATCCACCGGTTGATTAATGTGCCTCACTTACACGCCGGCACGCGAGTGGGGCTCGTCGTTTTGCGTTTGGTCGGTATCAAAGCCAACAATTCGAGTGAAGTCTCGAAGCGAAACGCCATCATTAGCCGGGATTCCGTCGCGTCCAATTCCGACGTCTATTTTGTGGCGACGCCGACGCCTTTCCCCGTCAAGACGCCTTTTGTTGCTCCGCTCTCGTGACGTGTATTGCCCTAAGGTCGGTACGCTTGACTCGCCATTGCCCGCAATTAAGCCCGCCTTACTTCCTTTGTATTTTTTCTGCGTATTCTGTGTTACGCTAGATTTTTAAATGAACTGCTGTTATCTCAAAACAGTAAGTAGTCAGTATTGATGATTTTTGCGTGACTGGGGCGTGGCTAGGGCTAGGTTTAGGGTATTTACACATGCATTCATAGCACATGTCGACGGAATGTTAAACAAAACAAACAAAAACAAACAAATAAACAAAAATGTAGGATATAACCTAAAAAAACCGTCGAGTTCTTTCCTGTTATGTCGCATTACAAAATGTAGTGGGCGGAGTCGCGGAGACGCGGGAGACGGAGAACATGCTTACATACCTAAAACTGAGCTGTATTGTGTGAGAACATTTTTTATATCTTTCTCTTCTCTATACGACGTAAAAACCCGGAGAAAGTGATTTATTGTAAATTTGTATAGGCTGGGTAAAAATGTTCAGCTCTCTCTCCATATATTTTCTAACTCTGAGGCTGTAATAGATACACTAACAAGTGTACTGCATCTGTGCCATATTTGGAAACGGCATTTGCTCTTTCGGGCGAATTTTAATACAGCCAAAACTCTGTCATTTTTTTGTAATTTGTTAAAAAACAGCTACCGTTTTATTAATTCGAATGGAGTTAATATTAATTAATATTGTCGTACGACAAAAAAAAAATATTAATTAAAATAACAATTAATTAGTATTAATGTCAGTTTTCAACTGGCCGCCGTTATAAATGTTAGAAAATGGGTTTCGTAGCACCATTCAAATTAATCTTTCTCTTAATGCTTATCATAACTACCGGAGTTTGTGTGGCAAACTTGAACGGGACAAATTAATGCTGATGGATGTATGTAGTTTCCAGTGGCGTGCCATGACTTTAACACCTACGAAAAAAACGGAAATTCCATCTATAACAAAAAAATGTATTCCGCTGGTAAAATTATAATAATAATAATATAATATTAATAATAATAAATCTTTATTTAAATACAGTTTACAGTAATAACAGCAAAAATAATAAAAATAAAAGTAAAATAATCATATAAAATACATAAGGTGTATAGAGGTGTAGGTACATTTATATATATTTTAACAAGAGATCTATACATTGTAAACAGTAAATATATATATATATATATATATATATATATATATATATATATATATATATATATATTACATAAACATTAATTAAATAGAAATATAGATCATTATTCGTATTTGCTTAAATACATATAAACTTAGTTTTCTTATATTTGTATACAGTTATTACTTTTGTTTTTTCGTAACCTGCCTCACTAGGCAAGCCTGTGTTGAGGCAGTAATTTTTTCCGATTGTTTTGGTTATTTCAAATTAAATTAATCTATGGCTAATGTTATTTAAAAGTGTGAATTTAATATTAATATAGAAATAGTAACATAAAATTGTACATATATGAATAAGCAATTATTTGTTCTGTGATTGGTTTATTCAATGTTTTCGAATTAGGCTGAGTGCACCGGTAAATGCTCTGTCTTTGCTATTAATCCAAATTTTTATGTTATGTTTGAAATTATTTAATGTTTGACTTTGTTTTAAATTTTCTGGAAGAATATTGAAGATTCTTGTCGCAATGTACCTAAAACTTCGTTGACCAAATGTGGTAGAGATAACAGGATATTGGAGTAAATCTTTGTTAGTGTTACGAGTAAATCGAGTGTGTGATCTTTTTTCATAATATTTATGATGGTTTGTAAAAAGATGGGTGAGAATTGATTTTACATATATTTGTCAAACGTCAAAGACTTTAATTATGTGATAAATTGAGTTAGAACTTGCAATTAGGGGTAGCTTGAGGATAATTTTTATAATTGTTTTTTGTGCTTTTATGACAGGGTCTATGGCAGATGAAGTTCCACCTCCCCAAGCTATGATACCAGTCAATACCAGGAATCCTGTACTTACTCACTCGTGGTATACCAAAACGCAAAAATATTTAAGAGTGTTTCTGAAATAATTTTAATTCGATTTTCACACCATTCTCATACACCCAATAGAGTGTTTTTTTCTTACAATTTTGTTTACATGTTTGAATAAGCTACTTTTAATCTAAGTTAGAAACACGTTAAAAAAATTGTAACATTTCTGAATTGTGTATATGCATAAGATATATTTTGTAATGTATTTTCGTAGAAAGCAATCACTTTGTGGTATGACATATTTAAAGAAATATTTAAAAAAAACTTTGTATAAGGCCACGAATATTATTTGAATTTTCATGACCGACCGGTTTCGCTTAGCCTAAGCATCATCAGGGTACAAAATTAAACTAAACGAAAAATACAAAGTGTATTTATAGAAGCACCAGAAATAAAGAAAGCCATTCAAATTAATAGTTTTATTCTTAATAATAAAGTAAATTTGTCGAGTAGTCCAATATTAGGTATATTTCTTGTAAACTCATAAAATGTATCAATATGCTTTAATTACCTCATTAGTTGACGTTTTGTATTTTTCAATTTATACTATCTGTCTCTTTCTCTCTGTTTCTTTGTTATAATTTTAATTTTATTGTTTTGTTTTTTATTGTTCTGTTATCATTTTTATATTTTGTTCTCCCTCTGTATGTATGTATAACCATACACTTTGTATTTTTTGTTTAGTTTAATAGGTCTTTCATAAAAATTAAAATAATATCCATGATCTTATATAAAGTTGTTTTTTCATTGTTTTTTTTTTAATTTTTTTTCCCGAAAATTAAGCGTTGCAAAGTCAATAATAACTTTAGAAGCCCACCGTTCGAGAGTTTAACATGCTTCAGAACAAATTTATTCTACTTTGGAGTCAATATTAAGTAAATATCAAAGAACATACACACTCACAGTAGGGAGCATTCTGTATATCAGCCAAATGGTCTTTTTACCAGTCGTAAGAATATTCACACATTCATAAAACCCCCATTTCTCACGCTTTTACAAAGAGTTAGGTATGTACGAACACGCTGAAAAACTATGGGTTCACAATCGTTATTTTTATCTGCCCACTCAAGGCACTAGGCTGGCTATTCGGGAGAAATGATTCCGCGAACTGTTCCTACGCACCGCGGCCAGGTGATACCGAAATATTTTAGCAGTATTTTTAATGTTAGACATTCGTAAGTAAGCGGGCTATAAATCATACCGCCGCGCCGCGACGGCCGGTGAGATCAACGGCCGGACCAAACCCGCGCTCGGAACACGCCGTCTTATGACACCGCGGGAATACAGGTCTCATATCCCACGTCTATATTGAATAAGTGCATTCGTCTTTACGTGTACCTAAGTATTCAGGCTTAGCTTCAGATTTTAAATGGTTGATCCAATTCAGATCCAGGTGGTGAGTTACGCTGTGATACCAAAATGCTAGTTTTGACACGTTTTTCGTCAAAAACTAAAGCCTGTAACTGTGTAAAAATTATAGCTTACGGCAAGAGGTTCAAGAAAATAAGTCTGGAACAATCTTAGAGTACATAGAGTGGTACCTATCCAAGGCAGTGTAGTCAGTTTTTGATGATTTTTTCCGGACTCGGCAGTTCTAAGCGTAGCTAGGGCTAGGGCTAGGATATTTATACATCCATTCATATCACATATCGCCATAAAAGTTTTTGTTTATTCGTATAATCACCTTTTCACAGTATTGTTTTTAACAAAAATATAGCATGTAACCTAAAAAACCGTTTGGTTGTATCAATTTTAGTGGCATAGTAAAAAAAAATGGGCGGAGTCCCGCGGTGACCAAGGAGACTAAGATCATCGTGACAGTACATAGAAGTGGTGTATTATATTTGTTGTCTCTTTCTCTCTCGTGGTGTACGACGTAAAAGCCCAGAGAAAGTGATTTATCGCAAGTTTGTATAAGTAGGGTAAAAAGAATTAACTCTCTCTCCATACATTGTTACTCCAAGGGAACAATAGTATCCTTGGAAGTGGATAAGTCCGTTTCATTATGCTAATTGGAGTGGGAAAAATATCCAGGAATAAGAAAATGGAATATTTTTACTAGTTTCTAAACTTTTAAATTGCCCTGTTTGGCTTAGTTTTATTTATTTTAGAAGTAAAAGTTACTTGTACATTTAAGTTTTCAAATCATCTAATTATTTTATTTCATTTTTGACTTTGTTATATTTTTACTTACCATATATACTACTTATAATTTTTATTTTTATGCATTTTCAATAGTTTTAACAGGCGGTTTTGAATTTTTTGATTGGCATAATTTTGATGGTTTCCGGCAGCGCATTATAAGGTTTCATCCTTTTTATATAGTAAGCTGTTTTGTGTGTTAGCTATATTCTGATCCGGTAGTCTGATTTCTTTGCATGCCCTTGTATATGTGAATATCAACATTGTAGATATTTTTGTCAGAAAAATATTTTGGTAACAAGTTGTTTTTCATTTTATGTATAAATATTAATTTGTCAGCATCTGTTTTACTGAGATTTTTTTCTTCTCAGCGGTGAAATGTAATATTTTTACATTAGTGATGCACCTGGATTAAGAATTTGACGGCCTCCGCGGTCTAGTGGTAAGACGCTCGACTGCGAATCCAAAGGTCGCGGGTTCAAACCCGGCGTGCGCCAAAAACTTTTATTTAATTAATATGTGTCATAACGCATTTAATTCATATGAAAATAATAAAAAAGTATATTTGCAGGCACGTTCCAGAGTGGCAGATACTCTAAGCATCGCCCTGGTGAAAGACCACCATTCAGAATCGAAACGTTGCTTGAAATGGCTTTAGCCGTGTTTGGTGACCAGATCTAAATGGCCAGGTACTTCTCAACCTTCTTCTTCTCAATCTCTTTCCCCTCCCCACTACTTTCAGCTTCACAACGTACCCTATTTGGGGATGCCATAGTCTTACTGGCTCTAGACGGTTGGGAGCATTTGAGACTCTTGTGCGGTATTCATATAAATAAATTATATTGACTAGTTCATTGGAGATACAGATCATCTTGAGGGCTGATAATTCTTCCACAAATTATTAATACTCTCGGTTTTAATAAAAAGTACAATTAAAATATGGGCTACTGATAAGTCTATATGAATGGTCCCTAAAATATATGAGAATAATACATAACCAAAAGATAACCTATTTGGGGAAAAAATCGCCTAGAATATATTTACGGAAACTGTATGGAAGAGAAATAACTCTAAAAATCCACATGCCTGTGGCTTCCCTGAAGCTGCCAGACCATATATGCAGTTTGTTTGCCCCTAAGTATGATATGACACGAAGCAAATGTCATTCCACCAATGCGACTAAGACGAATAAAAATCACTAGACCACGTAGTGGCAGGTACCGCGTAGGTAGGTACCACATAGGTAGGCACCACGGCTGCGCGGTACAGCCTCCGCTGACAGGTTTAGCGTAACAGGTTCCAGCGGCCGGTTCCTGTGCCTAGAAAAAATGGATTGATTGGATTTTTAACCACTATTTATTCCATCTTAAGTAGAAAACATTGTTGGTTTTCTCGAAATTGTTACATTTTACGTGCTCGACTTATTTCAAATATGTCTCACGGTGGCGGCTTTAACCTGGAATTTCCCATAGAAAGAACTGTGTGCGGCTAAGTAAATTATATACAATATCTTGCATACATGAAAATGTATGTTTGGTATTTAGAAACTTTGAAGCTTGTGATGAAATATTAATGAATATACGTTATTTCCTATATTTCATTTGAATTAAAAGCTGCTTGGTATTGTAACAACTAATTAAAAAGTGCACATAATAATCAACATTTGAAAAAGAGTTAAGTTAAAAAAATGGTTGTGAAATGTTATTTGTTTTTTTTTTTGTTTAGTTTAATGTTGTACCCTGATGATGCTTAGACCAAGCAAAACCAGTCGGGTCATAAAAATTCAAATAAAATCTGTGGTCTCATATAAAGTTATTATTTCATTTTCATTAAATATGTGAAACCACAAAGTGATTGCTTTCTACGAAAGTACATAAAATATTCTAGTTCGTTCTTTTTTTTAATGCATTGTGTATGTCAACATAATTTCGCCATGTTTTTACACCAATAAATGGACAAACAATCGCATTTCCTCAGTAATTCACATATTTTTTTACATAAGCGCTTCTAGCATTATCACCCTGTTGCCAGAAATGCCATACTTAAAAAGTATATTAAAATAATATTGATTGATTAATATACACTTTAAGTATATATTAACCAGGTAAGAGCCTTACTCATCCTTTTTCACTAGCATCTTAAATGACCTAGCAAATACACGAAGTTGTACCTGTTGTACATTTGTCTCTAGTAAGAGTGTGACGTTAACTCAAAGAGATAATACATAGTTACAGACATTCCTTTTTCTTTATACACAAGTTCATTTTCATAAAACGTGACGTTCAGCCTCTTAACTCCCAACTTTATGTCGTCTCGCTACCTGTCTGGATAAGAAATAATATTCTTTACGAGCGTCTCTGCCAGGCTGTGTTGGTGATTTGGTTGGTACTCGTAATTTACGAGTGTGATCGCGGAGATAAATGTCACCAATAAAATTATCGGAGAATACCTACCCCGTTGAAATATAACATCATAATCATGCTACATGGAATCCCCGGTCGCGTGACTAGGTCCGGTTATTCGGGCAGCTCGTCACAAGTGAAGAATTTCGGTTCTCACACTAATGCTGAGCAGATGCACATTCAATCAACGCGAGCTTAAACTGTGCGCCTAGGGATTAGTACATCTTCTACAGCAGAATAAATTTTAATTTTATCCAAATATTGAAAACAACCTAGATAATATCTTCTTTTAAAAAAAAAGAAAGACAAACACTCCCGGGTTGCGAATAAATAACCTGACAATATTTGAAAAACTCCTACTGCCATCATAAGAAGTGGAAGATGTTGATTGTGCAATGATGGAGGACTTAGCCAGCAGAGGAATTGAACGCACGACGCCCAGGTAGGAATCCGACGCGTTTGTCCACTCAGCCACCCACCGGTCTTAATAATGTAACCTTCACAACTTTATTCTTATATTGATTTTATTTCACTTTTTCTTTCTCCGTTTGTATTACTATTTATTTTTGTTTGCATTTATAGGATGCAACTTGCTTTATTTCTTGTTTAATTCTTCTTAAATATTTATCACTGTTATAATAATAATAATAACATTTTATTTTAGCGGAACAGAGCGGTGGGTGCTATACTCTGTCTGCCATATAAATAATAATACATATGAGTTAAATTAAAACAATGAAAGAGATAACATAAAATAAAATTAAAATAATAATAAAATTAATATCAACAAGAAATTTAAGAAAATAACATAAGATGATAAAAAAAACTTTTTGTTTTACATTTGTGTACCCTGCGTCTATCTCGAACAGGAATTTCTTTGTGAGACAGACATGAAGCAATCACTTATATTTTGTATTTACCAAGATTTTCTTTTTTTATGTAGTATGTTCCTTATTTTGCTTTTACTGAAAAAATATTTATCTTCTTTTATGACAATTAAATGAATATTTCACAGATCCATGATGGAAATAACGCTGCGAGATGAAAAAAATGCGGTGATGAAGATTTTTCAAAAAATGTCACCACAATTGTCACAAAAAAATACATCTTCCGTAATTTATGAGTTCGTACATAAATGTTTGTCGTTTCAAACTTAAAAACCACGTTATTGACATATTTCCACTATTGTATTTTCTCCACCACAAAACAGGGGTAAAATGCTAGCATGGCGGTGAAAAATACATTAAATGTACAGCAATCTAAATAAAAAACTTTGTAAAAGAAATATGTTTTTCTTCTGGCAATTTTATTTTGAGAGGCCAGTGGTCGTACTTACCATACCTAATTATCCAAAATAAATTGTAAAATATGATTAATTTAAAACGTTTTTGACTCTTATCAACATGCACCGATCTTCCTGCCTTCTTATGTTATTGCCATAATATGTATTTTGTACATATATTTCTAAATAATATATATTTTAAGGTTCACCAAGAGTACGATCAGTGATTTATCACTTATATCGTTTTAAGTACCAGGTAGCCCATTGATAAGTAATAATAGATGTTTTCCCCACGTTTTAGTTTGATTGAGAAAGTGTATCACATTTCCAAGTCACATAAAATCTTTTATTCAAGTCGTTAAATAGCAAACGGACGGTTAAAATGGTTTGAAAAATCAACAAAAATAATATCAGTGTCTTGTTTCATGTCGATTTCGTTAGACAATCCAATACGCGAGTAACTAAGTACCTGGCGCATGTAAGATAATATCGTTTTTATGATTATTTTAATATCGCTGCTAGGCGATAAAAAATATTCTCCCACCGTAATCATCCATTGTATAAATCATCTTTTCGACCGATTCAGGTTTAACAAATATTTATTTCACACGTAGAGCTGCACACGGCCCGTGTTGTCGTATTTGGAGAGTCATTTTGGAGACATGAGAAATCATTGATTTTTGAGAAACTCATGTTTTAGGAAGAAAAAAAAGCTCTTGGATCTCAGGTAAAAGGGTCAGCACTCAATAATGACGCTAAACGTCACATTGTAGCATTCAAGCGATACTAAAAATGATTTATCTGCAAATTTTCTCTAGGTTGTTAGAAAAATGTCTGAGGTTTCTGATGAATACAATTTTTTAACTGTAATCCTTTAAATTCCATGAAAAGCATACTAAAATTTCAGTAAAAGGTGAAGTTTTAAAACTAGCAAAGGCATTTTTGAACGTTTTACCTAAAATTCCAGTATGTATTTTATAAAGAATTTAAAAGATTACTGTTTATGAATTATATTCACTGGAAACATTAGACATATTTCTAACTTATAAATAAAACATATATACTTTGTTTTTTAACCACTTTTTATTTAATATTTTGTCTATCGGTTTCGGAAGTACCCTTCCATCATCAGGACAATATTAAATTAATCTTTAGATAATAACTTCATCTCTTCTGGAAGAAACATATGTGGAGATAAATTCTGTACACGATCAAAAAATGTATGTTTTGAAGTATCTGTTTCTTCCAGAAGAGATGAAGTTATTATCTAAAGATTAATTTAATATTGTCCTGATGATGGAAGGGTACTTCCGAAACCGATAGACAAAATATTAAATAAAAAGTGGTTAAAAAACAAAGTATATATGTTTTATTTATAAATATGGCAAGCCACAAAGTTAATGCTTTTTACGAATATATATTTCTAACTGCCCGTATATAATTAACATATAAATAATTTGTTGTTTTGTTTGCACTAGAAAGCC
>JAGWCC010001252.1:0-46765 GCA_022651775.1 Drusus annulatus
ATTAAAAATTTTTTTTTATCAAAATTGGAAATAAACTTTCCTTTTTTATTTTTTTTAAATTTTTGGCGGAATTTTTTTGTTAAATTTCAAACTTTTTGGTTTTTTCCTTAAAAGGATCCTTCCTTTTTTTGGGAAAAAAATTTGGGAATCTTGGCGGCCCCCTTCTTTAACGTTCCAACTTGAAGGGGCCCAAAAAGAAAATTTCGCAATTCCGCGGGTTCATAATTGATTATATTACCCAAAATTTTTAAATAAATGGGGCCTTTTGGCGCCAAATCATTTTTTTGGGGGTGACAAATTTTTTTAAGGGAAATTAAACCCCCTTTTTAACTGTTTTTGGGCTTTTGCAAACTGACCCAAAAAGGGCCAAAATTTTTTCATAATGGGTTTTTTATTGTGTTTTTAAAAAAAAGGGGGTTTTAAAAAAAGCCTTTATCTTGTGGTTTTCTTCCAGCTTTCCCCCAAGTTTGTTGAAATTTTTTCATTGTAAAAAAAAAAAATTTTCCATCTACTATATCTTTCTTTCCATCTAATAACATTTTTACAAATTGAGGATCATAATTAACTGCATCCTTTTCATTAACTTCCATTTCAGTGAAAGGTACTTTAAATGTTTCCATCAACGTTTTAAGTGCATTTAGCTGGGCCAAATTTTGTGGGTGCACTTCTAATATTGTGTTCATGTTTTATATTTTATATCTAACTCGTGTTCATTTGGGCTTCGCAATTCAAAGATACTACTTTTCCCTAGACTTCAAGTCGCGATTAGTTTTCGGTATAAATAAACGCTATCGACAATTGCCAACTTTACAAGTGTGTAGCACCTGGAAGTGTTTATTCATTCCTAAATCGCGATCAATACTCCGATGTAAAATGGAACGCAATATCTTTAAACTTATCCTGTGCCATTTGTAAGCCATACGACGAATCGGCCAAAAAATACATTTCTACCATGTTTGTCAAGGGCCATATTGGTGTATTTACGGGCCATAAAATCATCCAATTGCGCTTTGTTTCCTGTTTCAATCCAACATGCTTTGTGTAAGGATATTGATTCGTATCGACATTTGGCACCATATTCATGTTCTAAACGATACTGAATAACATCAAATTGCAGTAAACCTACACAACCAATAATTTTCCGACCATTCATTTTCAGTGTGAACAATTGGGCAACCCCTCGTCCATTAATTGATCAATACCTTTCGCCAGTTGTTTTGATTTCATGGGATCGGCATTTTCTATATAACGAAACATTTTCGGGAGAAAAACTAGGGATGCCCTTAAACATCATCTTTTCCCCTTCGGTAAGCGTGTCGCCAATTTTGAAATTTCCAGTATCGTGTAAGCCCACAATATCACCAGGGAAAGAGAAGTCTACAATTGACTTTTTATCAGCCAAGAAAGCGTTTGGAGCAGAAAATCGCATTTGCTTTCCTGAGGCTACATGCAGATATGGTTTATTCCGTTCGAATGTACCTGAACAGATTTTCAAGAAAGCAATCCGATCACGGTGATTGGGATCCAAATTGGCATGGATCTTAAACACAAACCCCGACAACTTTTCCTCAAAAGGGTCAACAGTCCGCACATCTGTTGTCGAAGGACGAGGGTGCGGTGCAATCTCCACAAAGCAATTTAGCAACTCCTGTACCCCAAAATTATTTACCGCACTGCCAAAAAACACGGGTGCCAATAAACCCTCCTCATAATGAACTTGCTCCTCACTAAAATCGGGAAACACCGTATCAATCAATTCTAAATCGTCTTGAAGGCGTTTCAGGGGTTTTTCACCCAAAGCTTCGGTGGCTTCGGCGGATTGTAAATCATTTATTTCGGTGGAGTTGGTATCAATCCGATGCTTATCGGCCGATTGAAACAGTTGCAATTTCTTTTCATACCTATTATATACCCCCTTAAATGTTGTCCCCATTCCGATGGGCCAACTTAGCGGAAGTGTCTTGATTTTCAATTCGTTTTGTATCTCTTCCAATAAATCGAAAGGGTCTTTGGCCTCTCTATCCATTTTGTTGACAAACACAATAACTGGCGTGTTGCGCATACGGCACACCTCCATTAATCGGCGTGTTTGTATTTCAACCCCTTTGGCGGCATCAATCACAATAATTACACTATCTACAGCTGTTAGTGTACGATAAGTATCTTCTGCAAAATCCTCATGACCAGGTGTATCCAATATATTTACTTTATGGTCTCGATAGTCAAAAGCCATAACCGAAGTAGAAACAGAGATCCCTCTTTGTCGTTCAATTTCCATGAAATCGGAGGTGGCAGACTTCTTTATTTTATTGGATTTTACAGCACCCGCCACATGGATTGCACCACCAAAAAGCAATAGCTTTTCGGTCAAGGTGGTTTTTCCTGCATCAGGATGTGCAATTACTGCAAATGTCCGTCTACGCTCTACTTCTTCTCTTAAACTCATAAATCTACGTTATTAAATATCTTACAAAGATAATAATGTTTTTAGGATTTTGTATTCTAACGTGATGTGCGATAATTTTCCCTTTTAGTAGGAAGAGTGCAAAACAGTATCAAAACGGTGGTAAAACAATTTGCACTGCCTCAGCACGAGCCTCGAGTAAGGGCACTCGGCATAGAAGCATAATTTCGTACCTGTCATTTCTGCCTTTTCTGCCGAACACCTGCCTTTTTACTCGTACTCGTGCTCGTGCGATATTTCGAAGCAGAGAAAAGATGCAAATACATCGAAATTAATTTAATTTACATCTTAATTGATCTTAGAAGCCAGAAAAACCTCTCTTCAACAATGGTATTAATGTTGACATTAACTCAGAAAATGTATACACATGAGTACACAAATGAAAAGAAACGAAACGAAACGAAAAAAAAAGAAACAAAAAAAAAAGAAACCACCTAAAGGTGGTAGTTGCAGACGCAACAACAACAACATTGGGGATTTAATTCTTTTGTTTTAGAACCATCAATAAAATCAATAAAATCAACAATACCCCACCAATATCATCAGCTTTGAAAGAGACTTGAAAAATATTAATCGACCAGCCATTTGATTAACTGAAACCTCAATAATTTCGAAAATCAGTTCTAGAAGAGTCTATAATGGAAGAATTTAACAAATTACGACTGTATCAACCCTGCAAGGACAAAACCTAGCTTGTTCATTATAAACTATTACATTTGGTTTATAGCCCAGGATATACACAATTTGTCTTCAACTTTTGTGCAAACGGTCTTCAACTTTTGTGCAAACGGTCTTCAACTTTTGTGCAAGCGGTCTTCAACTTTTCAAGGGATTTCTTTGTTTCCTAATTAAAAAGCACAAATTATCTAGTGGCTGACCTATTATCAAATCGCATTGAAGAGATAGTATACTGATGAAACAAATGTGAATTTATTTTTAAAACTACTACTGTATCTCAAAAAAAGATATTATCTTTGAACCAAAAGTTAGTGCCAACATGTACCTCGAAAATAGAACTGTGCTAACGTTTTAGTTGTATCAACCGAGTAGAAAACTAACATCATTAATCATGGCAAGGGCTACAACAAAGGAGCAATTACAGCAAAGTGGAGAAGAGAATTTCGACAAACTTTTTACACTTATCGACTCTATAACGGAAGAGGGACAGGAAAAATTGTTCTGGTTTGACGATCGAGATAAAAATATTCGAGACGTTTTAACGCATCTGTACGAATGGCATCAATTGTTACTCAACTGGATTAAAGCTAATCAATCGCAAATTAAGACCAATTTTTTGCCTGAACCTTACAATTGGAAAACATATCCACAAATGAATATTGGTTTCTGGGAAAAACATCAAAAGACAGCTTTGAAAGAGGCTGTAAAGCTTTTAAAATCAAGCCATTCAGACGTAATGAAACTGATAGATACTTTTACTAACGATGAACTATTTACAAACAAGCATTTCTCATGGACAGGCACCACAAGTTTAGGCAGTTATTGCGTTTCGGCAACAGCTAGTCATTACGATTGGGCGATAAAAAAGATCAAGAAACACAAAAAGGAGTTGTAATTTACGGGGAATTAAATCATAGCAAATGAACGAAGAAATGAACAAAGAAAGACTTTGGGAGCCTATTGATTTTACGGAAAATTGGCGCAATGCAGACACCTCTAGTTTGGATACCATTGCGTCAGCATGGTTCGAACGACGAAAGAAACTCCAAAATGGATCTAGCGAATATCTTGAATTTATGGAACGCCTCAAAAGGAGGCATGCCATTGAAACAGGGGTGTAATTGAACGATTGTATGATATTGATAGAGGGGTTACTGAAACATTAATTAGAGAAGGATTTTCATCGTCATTATTGAGTCATGGGTCTACCAATATTGATAAAATGCAATTAATGCATCATTTAAAGGACCATATAGATGCTGTCGATTTTGTGTTTGATGTAGTAAAAGACGATCATCGTCCATTCACCTCTTCATTTATTTGCGAATTACACCAATTAATTACCCGCCACCAAAATAGCACTGAGGGGCGAGATCAATTTGGTAACAACACTAACATACCCCTCATTAAAGGCCGATATAAAGAACTTGAAAACAATCCGACTCGAGATGGAACAACAATGAAAATATACAACAAAATTACTGATGATCAAGTACATCCCCTCATTATAGCCGCATGGCTACACCATGCTTTCACAACTATTCATCCTTTTCAGGACGGTAATGGCCGAGTGGCGCGCTTGATAGCTAGTTTTGTTTTGATCAAGCAGAACTATTTCCCAATAACAGTTTTGAGAGAAGAGGCTAAAATGAAATACATTGAAGCACTTGAAGATGCAGACAAAGGAAGTCCCCAACGTTTGGTAAGTTACTTTGGCGAAATACAGCGCCGGAATATAGAGGAAGCCCTTAGTTTACGAGAAGTAGGTAACTCTTCATTACAAGAAGTCAGCAATATTTTCAAACAAAAAGTAATAGCAAAGCAAAAGGAGATTACAGAACAAAAAGAGAAAGATGTTTTTCGTCAGAAACAGTTAGATGAAAGGCAAAAGCTGTTGGTTGATTATTGCATTCAATTTCTGAATGAGTTCCGCACCAAATTAGAGGAGGAATTTGATAAAACAGTACGGTTTACTATGCTGGTTCATCACTCTGATGAGGGGCATCAATATCATCAACAAGTACTCGACTACGCTAAGCAACATAGTTATTATTTAAACAAAAAACTTCCAAAGACTTATATTATTCTGAGAATTGGTTGGGACACAAGGACCTACAATTTAGTAATCGCCATTCATCACTATGGATATGATGGTAATGCCATAGCTATCGGAGCCTTTCTTGAATCAAAGAACAAAGATGCTAATGATACGATTCCTTTAGATATTCGACCTTACGTCGTATCTATTACAGATACACCAGTAGAAAACAATGCGATGAAGGATCATATTGAATCGATTTTAACAATTGCATTAGCACAAATAGCGAACGAAATTTAGTAAACATGAAAATGTACGTCTATTTTTGCCTACGCGAGGATTATAAACAGTTGATATTAAATAAACGATGTTATCCGCAGATAATTAATTCTGTCATAATAATGTCACAGCGGGGTGACATTATTGTGGCTTGAACGCTACGTTTTATAACTTCGTTTATTTAATACCTACTGCTTATGCGCAAAAGGTCCGATGATTAGTGCAATTAATGCGACGATTACAGATTGACATATCTTAGACCTAAAAAAATGAAAAATGAAAAAACATAAACTGATTGGACTATTGTTACTGCTACTAATGGGCTATGTAAACAGCTATGCCAGCTATTGTTATTATGGAGGTACGCAGTATAGCCTAATGGCGGAAGGTGATAAGTTGTATCTACAGGTAAGCGTAAAAGATGGAATAAGTTATATATCACAAACAAAAACACTGCTTTCTGATACAATTAAATTATCGGGGTTTGAGATAGTCGCCGAGACACATGATGTTTTTGTATTTGCAACAGAACTAGCTTACTATATACTGCCAAAAGAAAACATTAACGATTCGGATAGCTTTATTGAGAGGCTCTACAGTAAAGCCGAAGTTGAGGAAGTGGAGTGGTCGTGTTTGTTTAAAGTGAGAGGGTTATGGGAGGGTGTATTATATGAAAAATACTCTTCAGTGATCAAAAAAATCCCGATGCCACAACTCCCAGAAACAATTAATGTTATAATTGAAGATCGTCATGATCATCAAATACTTGTGCGTACGGATCATGACTTATATTTTATTGATCTTAGCAGAGGTACTGTAATAAAAACAATTGTGTCACCAACTAGATTTGAGATTCTTGAGGAATATAGTGAATATAGAAAATGGATGGCATTACTTCTGAGTGCAGATGGGAAAATTTGTATTTTCCGCCCAAAATCAGTACTCACTGTCATCCCAAATCTAATAGCTCCACTAACTAAAGTGGCGGGTGGGTTCATCTATGATAATGATACATTCTATAAATTGGATTCTGATTTTGAGTATAGTGATATTACATCAGAATTTAATTTTATGGGAAAGAAAGATGGTTTCTTATTCGCCGATTTTACCCAAAATTGGAATATGACTTCCTTTTTTGATGCTGATAGCACCATGTGGGTAAAAGCTGAAATTGCAATGAAGGAAGGACCTACAGTTACATTTTATCCGTTGAAGGGAGCTCGCTATCTCAATCTTCATAAAGATTTTATTGTATATGATGGTAAAGTGTATAACTGCGGTCGGGATGCTGTACGTAAAGTAAATAACATATATGTCGATCACATTAAAAACATTGAGGAACTTCAAGAGTTTGGGCATTCATCCTGTTTTACTGACGGCAACCAAATATTTAGTAGCACAGTCGATCCAGCCAAATTAACGCCCATTACTTGGTTAAGTCCTAAGGCGAAGTTAGTGCGTCGATCTGGGCATGTGGTGCTCTATCAAGATGCTGATAAGTTAATAGAAGTGGATCACAATAAAATAGATAAACCATTGTCCATTAAATATCTACAAACTCCATTAAGGCGATTAGTATACCCTAATAGGCAAGCGGACCAATTAGTTTTCAACGATCAACTACTGCTTGAGGGGCAAATAATAAAAAGCAAAGCAAACAACAACGATCTGGAATTACTTGGATCCACAGTGCGGATTATAAATCGATGCGAAGACAGGGGCACGGAGCCTGTATACGTTAATTTTTTTTATTTCTTCAGAGATAAGCAAGCAGTGTATTATCATTATTCTGGATTAGATGAATTGAAGAAACTACAAGGACTAAACCCAGATGATTATATTGTGGGCAATTTCAACCACCTCAAAATATTAGAGGCTCACACAAATGAATCTAAAAACATGGTAGAGGTGGAATAATGTCCTACTTCGAGACACGGTATTCACCTAGAACAAGTCTGGTACATTTTTTTATTTTTTACTGTATCTCAAAAAAAGATTGTATCTTTGGATCCAAAGTTAATATCATTAATCATGGGCTACCACAAAAGAACAATTACAGCAAAGTGGAGAAGAGAATTTCGACAAACTTTTTACACTTATCGACTCTATAACGGAAGAGGGGCAGGAAAAATTGTTCCTGTTTGACCAAACTGACGGAGAATTTGGCAGTGGATATTCTGTCGAAACTCTTCAGAAAATGAGGGAGTTTTATTTGGTATACGCACCACTGACGAAATCTTTGAATCAAGATATTGATAGCTCTTTTGAAGAGAAATTGGGTATTGCAATTTCGTCAGCACTGACGAAATCTCCGTTTACGCTCAGTTGGTTTCATTATATGATATTCATTCGTATAGAAAACGACGCACTAAAAGATCATATAGAATCGATTTTAGCCATTACTTTGGCTCAAATAGAATTTTGTTTCAAACAACTGTTGTTGTATCTCAAAAAAATGTATCTTTGAAGTCAATACTAACACAAAAAACATGTTACTTCGTATTCTTTTCATACTGTTTTTCACATCGAGTGTCTCCAATGTTTTTGGATGCAGTGTTGATCGTACTCCAGAAGCGGAGCTCTTCGAGCGTTTTGCTGATGGTAATTACCTCTTAGTGAAAGGATATTATATTGATAAGTACCAATTCAAAGTACTAAAAAGTTCGGACACAACTGTATTTGTTGATCGCATTTATGTTGTTAACGAATTTGGTCCTTTTGGTAATTTATGCGAAGAGTACCAGCTTATGGTTTCGATAGATCAAAATAAATGGGGAGAAAGTCAGCCACGTTACCTTATTTTATATAAAGATTTATCTACAGAGTACCAAATTTCGACTCCCATCTTCCATAAAAATGGTTTTGTTTCAAAAGATGCCCTAGTAGAGATTGTGGCTTATTATGATGATAACGCTGGTCATACTATTCGCAAGCAAACTTCCCTAAGTCTGTTTGAAGCATATTATTTTCACAATAGCGCAATGCCACCAAAGTGGACAACCGTCAAAACCAAATAATCAACTAAACCCCTATACCTTATGGCTATAAAATTTCAGTTTAACAAAACCGCTCTAAACGACTTAGGTAAACAGCTCAAAATGCGCACAAAGGCACTCCCTACCATCAAAAATAAGGAGGCTGCTTTGCGTGTAGAAGTCATAAAAGCCAAAGAATATGCTAAGCAATTGGCTGCTAAACTCGATCAGCTGATGAATTCGTATGCCTATATGGCTGGCTTATGGAACGATTTTACGCCCGATTTGATTAAAGTCAAGGACGTAAAACTCTACCTCAGCCAAAATAGCGGGTGTGCATATTCCGCTTCTCGAAGAAGTGTATTTTGAAATTAAACCTTATAACCTGTTTTCGAAACCGCTCTGGTATATCGATGGTATCACCATTCTGAAAGAATTAGCCCATGCAGGGATCGAACAGGAGTTTTATGTCAAAAAGATCCATATTCTCGAACACGCTCGGAAGAAAACAACACAAAAAGGTGAATCTTTACGAAAAAGTGCAAATACCGGGCTATACCGAAGCCATACGAAAGATCAAAAGATTTTTAGAGGACGAAGAGAACCTCTCTAAATCAGGTCAAAAGATTGTGAAAACCCGTCAACTATTAGAAGAAGAGGAGGCTAAATTATGATCGTACCAATGATTAAATACGATTTCTTGCTATTTCATCAAGACTTACACCATTTTCTTGAACGAATTCAAGACCTTGGATTGGTGGATATAGAAAGACATGGAACTGTTGCCGACCCCGCAATACAAGCAATTGTGGCCAAAGCAAAACGGATTGAGGTGATAAGTTTGTGGCTAAAAACCATTGATGCCAAAGACGTTACCGCAGATACAAATCAATTAACCGCAGATGAATTACTCGATAAAGCAGAAAGATTAAAAGAGCAACAAGCTGCCTTATTTTTGAATATCAGTAAACAAGAAAAAGAAGTGGACGAAGCTTTGCCTTGGAACGATTTTCAATTAACCGACATCGAACGGTTGCGTGAAATGCAATTGGTAACTCATTTTTTTGCCGTTACCGACAAGCAATTCAATCGGCAATGGGAAACACAATACCCCTTCTTGGAAATGAACCGCGAGGCAGGCAAGGTGTATTTTGCCATCATTGCACCCATCAGCGAAAATATTGATTTAGGAGTACCCAAAGCGCAACTACCTCGAGATGCTTATCCCAATTTATTACGCGAACTTAAGGAGCTACAACAGCAATATCAACAAATTGTTGCCGAGATACAGCAAGTCAGTTTGGTAGTAAGTACTTTGGAGCAAGAACGGTCATCGTTATTGTCTTTGGTGGATTTCAAGAAAGCTACCAATAGTGCTGAGCCAGGTGCCGAAGGTAAACTGTTGAGTTTAACGGGTTGGATACCAGAGGGAAAAAATGCCGAATTGATAACCGAACTCAATCAGCAAGCCGTTTACTACATTGCCGATGCACACCCAGTAATTGCCGACAAACCACCGATCTTACTGATCAATAATGCCTACACACGCTTGTTCGAGCCAATTACCAAATTGTTCTCGCTGCCCAGCTATAACGAAGTAGATCCGACACCCTTTTTCGCACCTTTCTACATGATCTTCTTTTGGATTTTGTTTGGGCGATGGGGCGTATGGTATCATCATCATTTTGTTGTCTTTCTTTCTGAAATGGAAATACAAAGCAGTGAAAATGTCCGATCGTATTGTAATTTTGCAATTTGGTTGGGTTTAGCTACCCTTTTATTTGGCTGTATTGCTGGTACTTTTTTGGAGTGACTTTCGATTCGATGAATTTGGCAGGCAAATTAGAACGGAATTATCCCGAAATATTTAAGCCCAATTATGCCATGCTTTACCTAGCTTTACTGCTAGGTGTGATTCAAATTTTGTTTGGAATGATGGTGAAAGCTTATAATATATCGATACAATTTGGGGTGAAGTACGCATTTTCGAGCATTGCTTGGATCAGTATACTGCTGTTAGGTATTGTGTATTTGTCGTTTGGTGAAGCCTTGCCTATGTTGGTTTATATGCTTGTGGGTGGCGCCTTGGCGCTTGTGATTGTGTTTTACAATTTGCCAGATAAGAATATATTCATTAATTTTGGTAATTCTATTTGGGAGACCTACGGAATGTTATCGGGCTTGTTGGGTGATTTATTGTCGTATATCCGACTTTTTGCTTTGGGTATGACAGGTGGTATTTTGGGTGGTGTGTTCAATACTTTAGCTAAAAAAGCTTCTGGCGGGGAATCGAAACGCCTTTTTTTGCAGCCATCACTATGGTCATTATCTTAATTTTAGGACATACGCTCAACATACTTTTGAATACCTTGGGTGCTCTGGTACACCCTCTTCGATTGACATTTGTCGAATTTTATAAAAACTCGGGCTTTGCTGGAGGTGGACGCTTATCGTCCCATGGTTAAAACTAATTTTAATAACAAATAACTTAAACAAAAAAGGAGAACAGAATTATGGACGCAATGTTATTGGCAAATATCGGTCTTGCACTGATGGTGGTACTATCTGGAGTGGGTAGTTCGTATGGAGTAACAATCAGTGGTAATGCAGCGGTAGGTGCGTTAAAGAAAAGCCCCGACAGTTTAGGTGCTTGTATTATATTATGTGCGCTTCCCGCAACTCAAGGGCTGTATGGCTTTGTGGGTTGGTTTATGTTGCAAGAATTTTTGACCGCAGCCATTACTTGGCATCAAGCAACAGCCATATTTTCGTGTGGTTTATCATTGGGTTTTGTGGCCTTATTTTCGGCTTTGCGTCAAGGACAAGTTTGTGCTAATGGAATTGCGACCATCGGTAATGGACATGATGTTTTGTCGAGTACTATGGTATTGAGCGTGTTCCCCGAGTTATATGCTATTATCGCTTTATTGGTTACCATTCTTACCGCTGGCGCTATTGCTGCATAAGGTATTCGCTTTAACAACATATTGAAATAAGTAAGAAGCGCACAACTGTGCGCTTTAATTCCGCCACGCGAAGTGTAATTAACTAAATTGAAATTGTTCCCACAATTCAATTTAGTTTGATATACTTCGCGTGGCTTTTTTAGATAGGTTTGGATAGTCACTTTGATTTGATGACTCAACTTTAGAACACCTCGAGGGACTAAACTCCCACTCCGATCTAAAGGACAGCCTTCTGTCAGCTTGAACACCTTAAAAAATAAACATGAATGAGTAAAGGCAGGATCACATAGAAAAAGGCTTCATGTTGATGCAATCTCGCTTTGTTCTAAATGACGGAATTTTGAGACAGAAGGGGAGGGGAGAAGGGTTGAGGCTTCGCCACGGTCATTCCGAGCGCAGCGAGGATTGCATCAATATGAGGCCTCCGAATAATCTTTTTGAAAAAGGAAAAATGTCACATCCTTTCTGACTCAAAGTTAGAAAACTTTTACATACCTTTGTCTTAAATTTTCATTTTTCATTTTTTAATTAATTGTCATGAACCAAAAAACACGCTGTCTTTTGTCTTTTTTATTGTTATTTTCAATTGTGGCTTGCAAACAAACACCAGGTACTGAAAAAACGTCACAAAATATTACCATCGAAGACGAAGTTCTTGTAAATACAGTTCTCAGCGCATCGGAACAAGCCAGCCTAACGCCAGACTCTGTTTTAAGTATATTAAAAATAGGCAATCATGAATTTGTTGAAGGAAATCTGACGATCCGGAATACTTCAGAGCGTATCCGGTCTGCCACTTTAGGACAATATCCGAAAGCTGTTATTTTATCGTGTTTAGATTCACGAGTACCAGTTGAAGATGTTTTTCATCGAGGAATCGGAGATATTTTTGTGGCGCGTGTTGCTGGCAATGTAGTGAATGAAGATATTTTGGGTAGCCTTGAATATGCTTGTAAAGTATCGGGTTCAAAATTAATTGTTGTGCTAGGACACAAACATTGTGGAGCAATTAAATCGGCTATTGACAACGTAAAATTAGGAAATATCACCACCTTACTGGCAAAGATACGCCCTGCAGTAAGTACTGCCGAACAAAACTTTAATGGCGAAAAAACAAGTTCAAATCCACAGTTTGTAGATGCTGTATGTGATCGGAATGTAGAACTTGCAATCAGTGAAATACGCACAAAAAGCCCTATTCTGAAAGAAATGGAAGATAAAAAAGAAATAAGAATTATTGGAGGCGTATACCACATGGAAAGTGGAAAAGTGAATTTCTTTGAAAAATAAATTGCGAATTACAGAATGACGATAACGTCTATTTAATACCTACTGCTTACTTGTGCCTTTTGACCCCTAACAGAGGGGTAAAAGGCACATTTTTTAAATTCGCATCGCTCGTCATCCCTTAGCCATCCTAGTGTTTTAGTGGGTGCTGATCAATCAAGATGTTGGAGACTATCCTTATTAAGGTGAGTTAATATAACAGCATCATAAACATACACATCATCGGCAAATTGCAACACTTGATCGGAATCTAAAAAAACAGTTTTGTAATCAATCAGAATAGGGAATTTTTCACCCAATACCTGAATGTCTTTTGCTGGTTTTAGTTCTTGTTTTGCCAATAATTTTCGACCCTCACTTGTTAATGGTGGTAAATCTAGCGCATATCTAATGTGATCGAAATAAATCGAGTCGGGTGTTTTCATGCAAAAAAAAGCAAGATCAATGGGGCGTTGTACACGCACACAACCATGACTTACAGCTCTGTTTTGTGCATTAAATGCTCGTTTTGAGGGTGTATCGTGTAAATAAACCGAAAAAGAATTGGCAAACATAAACTTGATCCTACCAAGCGAATTACTATTTCCCGATTCTGCACAATATAATAAGGAAAGTATTTACTGTGTGCCGTACTCCAGTTGATGTTTTTAGGATCAACAACATCTCCTTTAGGATTAAATATTTTCATATTTTTACCAGCTAAGTACTGACTGTTTTTGTTTTGCAGATGGGCAATTTCACCTCGAATAATACTTTGTGGAACATTCCAAGTAGGGTTCAAATTCATGTAGCTGATTAAACTTTGCATCAATGGCGTTTGGTTGTTTTTAGCCGAACCAACACAAACATTCATCACCAGCGTGTCGATGCTTTTATGCATCGCATAGAGCTGAAATGCTGGAACATTCACATAAATGTATTTATCGCCTAATGACTGACTTAAACGCCATCGTTCGCGTTCTAAATTTACGATCAACTGCGAAATGTAATGATCTGCTTTCCGATTAATTGCTCGTAAACTATGCGTGCTCACCGAGGTTTCGGTGAGATATGATTGATGTAATCGGAATTGATTAATGGAATAAAGCAACTCGGGTGTAAGCTGCTGGTTGAGGCTATCCAGCCACTGGAAGGCATTTAAAATTGTATCGTTTTTCAAACTATCTGCAAGCTGATACCACCCTAAGCAATACAGACGTTTGGCAACAACATTCCACGCCAAAGAGGTGTCGGTCAATGCATAAGATTTTGTGGGAACGGGAATAACAATGCTGTCAAGTTTGTCTAATTGGGGTTGAATAGATTGATAAAACAAGAGGCTGTTTTGCATGGCTAAATAAGCAGGACTGATACTCTGTGCTGTGTTAACTACTTGATATACTGCATCGCGTATGTCGTGATTTGTAGATAAAGCGTTAAATAATAGCGCATAGTGATTTGTGTCGGCAGTTTGATTTTCAATATGATAACCATCTGTAAAAATAGTAGATGGTTTAAGTAAACCGTATTGTAATACAGTGATATATTTCGTATATGCTTTGCTCATATTGTAATCAAGCAATGCCATTAAACGACTATTTCCCCTACCTGCACTGATGCTATCGGTCCAACTTTGTAGTAGGTGATAATTGAATAAATTTTTCGATAAACCATGCGATTCGACTGTTGCTAAATGTTTTAACAAATAATTCAAGCGAGGGAGGGAATCGGTTAATTGTTGTTGATTGATCCAACAAGCACGGTAATGCTGAGTTACATAAAAACTATCCACTAAATTGGTATCTATAGCAACACTTCGCAAATCGTTTTGCACCAACGAATCGAAATTGCGATGGGTGTAATAAAGTTGATACAGATCGTAATCGGGTATAAGTACGGGTTCTACAGGGGTAGGGCTTTTGCAAGCATAAGCGAAAAACAGTAAAACAAAAGAACTTATAGAGATGAACTTATTGGACATTATATTTGTTTGAGTTGAATTGAAAATTTTAAAGACTAATGGTTAGACCGATTAACAGTTTAGTGTCTGTTTTATAGACAAGTTCATTCGCTGGTTGATTTGTAAAATCGTAATCATAAAGGAAATTAACCCCTATAAGGTCATTGACTTTAAAATGGACACTGGTGAGCGATTTTAGTAAATAATCTTGAAACGAACTTAGATTGGGCTTATAGTAGACCTCCTGAAGCAGGAAGATGTTCTTCATGATTTGTTGTTTAATTTTTGGACGGATAGATAACCGAAATTTACTTAAATGATCATCTCGATCAATTTGTTTCTCTAAATCATACTGCAATGCCGCACTTAAACTGTACTCTGTATTTTTGCCACTACTGTAAAAATTATATTTAGCCCCAACTAAAGCCGAACCACGTGCATAAATCTTTTTGAATTCGTTGGTGTAAAACTCGGCTCTAAAAAATGGCGAAACCTTTGCTGATGGTAAATAATCGAACTGTATGCCCGCTGCAAATTCCCGTTGATTAATCGCCTCATTATTTTCCCCATACACATACCTAATACCCATCGAAAGTTCGAATATACTGTCCGCTCTGCTGATATCTACACTTCCATTGGCTCCTAATTTATCCGTATTTCCTTTTGATTGATTAAAACCTAAACCTACTTGGGTCTTTAAACTCGACAAAAACGGCTTGTCCTGTGCAAATAATGCAGTACTAAAAATGGTTACAAAGGCAGTAAGGAGGCATTTTAAAATATTCATTCGATCTTTTATCTTTTTACAATTAATTAGCGATTCTCAATAATATCGGAGAACAAAGGTAATCAATTCCGACAACTGATAATTTGCAAAATATTGCACCTTGCTCTTCGCACTCTTAAATAATAAAAGGCTGGATTACTCAAGTAATCCAGCCTTTTATTGTTTTAAAAATATGATAATTAGAATTTGCTCTGCGGAATCAGTTAAATAAAACCGAATGCGAAACAGTTCCTAATTAATTGAAGTCTTGTGGTATGTGCAAATCTGCATCAAAATATCATCAATTACATCCAAAGGGAAATCTTTATTTGGATCGATAAATAGTACTTTCATTCGTATACGATTGCCTTTGACCAACATCGGGTGATGTATGTGATTACCATCAACAATACCGATATAGGGCTGCTTTAATTTTTTGTCGACCCATAAATAGCAACACATCTTCTTTTTATATGAAAAAAAAAGGCATCCCATATTTAACAGATTCGGTCAGATTAAAATTTTTCTTTAGGATATATTCTTTCAGAAACTGCATACAAAGCGTAATATTGTTATCGTATTGTTGTAAGGACTTGTCAATGGGTCGAAGCATTTTCGTACGTTTTAATTAATACCTACAAAGATAGGTATTTCCATATTATTAAAGTCGATTTCACCTTCTTTATAGAGTTCAAAGTCGGCACGATATGTCCTTTTAATATCTACTGTCCATATTTCTAGCCACTTGTTATACACAATATTATCGTCAATTTTACCTTTTGCTATAAATTTCTGATAAGTCCCTGTGTCGATACTCAATGCCATCATTCCGTTAGGTACCGTTACTAACGAACTTACTTTGCATCCCAAAAAGCACGTATATGCTTGTGTGTAGTCGCCCTCATAATGAGTGTATACGGCATACACATCGCTGTTTGTTTTGTTGGGTATTTTCGACACAATGCCTTCCTGCATCAATTTAGCCCATAGTTGTGGAATATCAATTTCAGCCTTTCCTGCAATGTTTTGAGTTTTTATCGCAATTCCAATAAGATCAAATTTCTCTAATGTTTGAATCATTTTATTTTTATTTATTATTCGCAACAAAGATAGAGATGTTTTGTGACAACAGGATGTCAGTAGGCTTGGGTTTAAAAACAAATTGTTTTGGGATTTGCTCCATAAAATTCATTGGAGTATGGTTGCCTTCAGCTGTTTTGCGGATTGATTACCCGATAGATTGGTTCTTTTTCTGTTAGATGAATTGTTTGAGCAGATCCTTCTTACTTCAAATTTGTCTAAAAAATCAATAAATTGCCAAGTGCAATAAATGTCTTATATTTGTATAAGAAATACAAGAAAGAAAACATGTTTAAGACTAGCCAAACATGTTACTTACGGTAGTTATTTAACAAAAAGAATTATGAATACACCAGGTAATTTAAAGTACTCAAAAGAGCACGAATGGGTAAAAGTCGATGGCAATATCGCAACAATTGGAATAACGCACCATGCACAAGGTCAGTTAGGTGATATTGTGTTTGTAGATGTGCAAACTGAAGGCGAAACTTTGGAAAGTGGAGACATATTTGGAGCTATTGAGGCTGTAAAAACTGTTGCTGATGCTTATCTTCCTGTTTCAGGCGAAGTTATTGAAGTGAATGAACTAATACACCCAACTCTTGTCTTAGGAGTCATCAACAAATAAAATACTCAACGCTTAGCGCATACACAGCAAATATGAAAATTCGAAAATCTCCTAAGTCCATTAAATTATTAGCGTATAATACTTATACCGAAAAGTGTTTTTAATTTTCAAAAAAATAGAGAAGCGTGATAAAATGCGCGTATTTGCACTAACCTTAACGCTTTAAAACATGGCGTAGAAATAAATAAAAATATTTTATTGGGCTACACCCCCTGTATAGCTCGCTTAAATTGAGTAAAAACCATACGATTTGAATCGTTTTTTACAAGATTTGAATCAACGCCTTCATGCAAATTCAATTATATCTTCACACGATTCAATCGTGTCTTCACACGATACTAGTCGTGTCTTCACACGATTCAATTATGTCTTCACACGATTCAATCGTGTCTTCACACAATAGAATTCTAGTTATATAAACACAATTGTTTTAGTTGAAATTGTGTTTCTGTTTTTAGACTGGAAAACGCATTGGATTCAAGTGAATAGAAGCAAGTGTAATAGAACTCAATAGCTTTTAATACTTGCGTTTTTTATTTATTTTATAAAACAAAACACAGTGTAAATACTCATTCGAAATGCAGTATAAGGACTATAATCTTCCGACTCACTATGAGATCGGAAGGTTTGAGGTATGTTATTGACGATACCTTATATCCAAAATTAAGGTGACAAAGATATTAATTCCATTGATTTACCTCGACAGATGAAGCTGTAAGTACAGGGACACTAAAAATACACCCCAAACTAGATCGAACAACATTTGGATTGTAGAGGTCGCATTTAGGGTCGCACACAATAACGGCATCCACATTGGCTGCATCGGCTGTACGTAGAATAGCCCCTAAATTACCAGGTTTCTCTACACCCTCCAAGATAATAATGAACGGTTGGGGTCTCAGTTTTAGATCGTGAAGCTTGATTTGTTGTTGTTGAAATAAGGCGATCAAGCCCTCAACATTTTCGCGATACGCCATTTTCTGGAATACCGCTTTGCTTACATATTGTATTTGTTGAGATTTAAAATTACGTAAAACACTGCTATCGGTCAATATTTCATCACAAACATACAGCGTGTGTAATATAAAATCGGATGCTTGCGCTTGCATTATTTCGCGTGCACCTTCTACCACAAATAATTGTTGACGGTTACGTTCTTTTGATTTCTCTTGTAGCAAAACAACGTTTTTTACTTGCGGATTTTGCAACGAATAGATTTCTTCTATTTTCATATCTGTAAATGTGTATTGCTGACTACTTGATCCCGAATAAAGCCTTTAGTTTAGGGATCATCAATATTAAAAAATAGAGCATGGTGTGTGTATTCTAGCATATTCATACCGCATACTACGGGGCTGTACAAGTGGCTATAAACGTTTGAGCCTTTCGGCATTGGCGATATGTTTCTTTTGAAAATTAGCAACAATTGGTCGTGATACTTGTGTCGCTAAATCATGTGTCGTATATTAATTCCGTTGATATTTCTTTTGTCTTATTTCCCATCTTTCGCGGGCATACTCTCGCATATCGGCTACTTTATCGGTTTCGTCAACAATCTCCAATCCCAACAAACTCTCCACAATATCCTCCATCGTTACCACGCCATCCATTCCGCCATACTCGTCAATTACAACTGCTATATGCTCTTTTTTTCTCTAAAAGAAACTCCCACACATTGAATAACGGTTTGGTATTAATTACAATAGCAATTTCACGTTTAATATCTTTGAGTAGTAAATTGGTTTGATCTTCAGCCAGTTTTTCGAATACTTCTTCTCGGAATACATATCCAGTAATATCGTCGGTATTGCTAGCAAATATGGGAATACGCGAAAAACGAAGAAAATCTTTATTTTCCAAAAATGCTTCTAAGGGCATATCTTCGTTGGCACTCACTACCACAACGCGGGGTGTCATAATTTCGTTTACCCTCACCGATTTTAGTTTGATAAGGTTTTGAATGATTTTGTTTTCCTTTTCTCCGAAAACGCCTTCTTGGGTGCCCACATTGGCTATAAATGATATTTCTTCTCTACTCACTGTGTTCTCTTCATTTGTATTGGCAAATAACTTTGTGATGTGTTCCGAGAAATAAACAAGTGGGTAGGTCACCATAATCATGGCATTGATGGTATAAGCAGAAAATCCACATAATGATTTCCAATAGTTTGCGCCTATCGTTTTAGGAATAATTTCGGAAAATACCAATATTAAGAATGTAAGTATTGCGGATATCAATCCAAAATAAGCTTCGCCAAAAATGCGCACAGCTTCCGCTCCAACTCCTGCTGCTCCAACAGTATGCGAAATGGTATTGAGGGTCAAGATAGCCGATATAGGGCGATCAATATTGTCCTTTAATTTCACAAATAGTGCTGCTGATTTTTCTCCTTTTTCCTTTCTTGACGTTTAAATAAGACATAGGAGCAGAAAGCAATACCGCTTCTACAACTGAACACAAGGACGATATAAAAAGAGCTGAAAATAAATAAATTAACAATAAGGTCATAAGATATAATTTATGCTTTAAACACAAGAAATTAAGCCAATTGGATAATGATTCGTTTTGCCCTCTTTACTTATGAAAGGACAAAGCTTATGAAAGGACAAAGATAGAAAATTAATTACGATTTGTTTGATGGCATGCCTGAACGAGTTAGATGCCCTAAGTGAATACATTTGTAATGATACTTTCTTTTCGCAAGATCCCATCAGCTAATAAATAAATTTGAGATGCCACTTGTCGTACACTTAGGTGATTGTGATCGGTTAAAACAATCCCCTTTTTCGGTGTTTGTTGGCGAATCATTTCGATTACCGCTTCGCATACCAAAGGAGCTAAACCCACAAAAGGTTCGTCGAGTAAAATGAATTTAGCGGGAGCATGCAATACGAGCTTTATCTCAAAATACCTTTTTTCTCCTCCAGATAAGTCTCCTATCCTTTTTTTCTGTAGAGGTGCTAGAAGTTCATCGTCAAAAAAAGAATCGGAACCTCCTAAAAAAAGATCTACAGCCTTGTGGAGCGATAAATATTTCGGAGTGAAGCTTGTTTGTGTAAGGTATACTATTTCGCCTTTCCCTTTATAGGCTTGTTGATAAACGGTGCCATCAATTCGAACAAATTTGGCATCGCCCGCAAGTGTCCCAAAAACAATATTGAACAAGGTCGATTTTCCACAGCCATTCCTACCCAGCAAACCAATTACCTCTCCTGTTTCGCATTTTAAATAAACGTCTGACAACAACAATCTGTCGCCCATATACTTAATGACGCTATCTACCTCAAGTAAACTCATGATATTGCAATAAAAAGAATGGCTGTAATCAAATTAACCAGCAAACACATTATAAGCAGTTGTGTTTTGCCAAGGTGGCAATTGTAATAAAAATGAAAATCCGATTTGTTGAAATACATTTTAGATCCAAAACAGATGAGCGTACCAATTATCAAACCTAGCGCAAACACTTTGATAAAATAAGATATACTGGGTTGATTGCCCAATGTTGTACAAGCTACAATAAAAGCCACACCGTATGTAGACCATACGGTGCTTTTGTAGAATGTCCAGTATAATTTTATTTTGTTAAGCATTGCATTGTTAAGAAATAAATGATTATCCACAATAATGTCACCTCGCCACAGGCAGGATTAATCTCGACAATTGACAGCAAGTGTTGAATTTTATTCCAACAATTTGCGGCTAATCTGCTTAAATGTTTTAAGATCGTAAATTAATAATTGGCTAACTTTATCTTGATGTCCAAATATTACTATTGTTCCTGTTTGTCGATTTATCACCCATTTAGTTACAAAAAACCGTCTTCTGTAATCTGCGTTTTTTCTTTTCCATCAACCGACAACAAAAAAATTTGCTTAGGATCATACCAGTCAATTCCTTTCTTTGTATTCAAATTGACCGTACTTGCTACCAAAATAACTAGATTGACGTCCTTTTCTTTAATTTGGACTTGATTTGCCGACTTGATATAGGTGTCTTTGGGTAAATCAATTTGAGTGGTTTCGCCATCTTGTGCATTTATAAATAATAAACACTGTTCGCCATCTGCCATTTTATTCCCCTTTTTGACAGTTGCCAGTATGTAATTACAATCGTTTAATTCTTTTAACTCATGTAAATCAGCGTAGCCTTTTTTTGTTTGCCCACAAATAATTGTATTAATAAACAATAAGACCATCAATAAACAAACGGTTTTTGTTTGTTGCCTAATTATATTCTTTAACATCTGTTTTTGTTTTAAAAGTGCCATTTCATTAATACAATCACCGCCATTACAAGCAAATTGACCAGATTGATGGGTAACAAATACTTCCACTCTAATGTCAATAATTGATCGATACGCAAGCGGGGAAAAGTCCATTTGAACCACATAATCACCCAAATCAAGAAAAATGTTTTTCCTAAAAACCAAAATGCCGAAGGAATGTAATCCATCACCAAATTAAAGCCTTCCCATGCAGGGATATGCAAGGGCATCCACCCCCTAGAAATATGGTGGCGGCAATGGCGGCTACTACAAACATATTCAAGAACTCTGCTAGAAAAAAGAATGCAAATTTCATTCCCGAATATTCAGTGTGGAAACCTGCAGCCAATTCCGATTCAGCTTCGGCCAAATCAAACGGACCTCGATTGATTTCGGCTGTGCTCGCAATCAGGAAAATAACGAAAGCGATGAATGCGGGGATATGTCCTTTAAATAAAAACCAGCCATCGGCTTGACTTTCTACAATGGTTGATAATTGCATTGTCCCCATCAATGCCACCATGGTAACTATGGAAAGACCGATGGATAATTCGTAACTCACCATTTGTGCGCCACTACGCATGGCGCCAATTAACGAATATTTGTTGTTGCTTGACCAACCACCGAGTAAAATACCCAACACTCCGATCGACGAAGCTGCTATTACATAAAATACCCCGACATTAAAATCGATGGCATGCAAGCCTTTGGCAAACGGAATGGCAGCAAAGGTGAGTAAAGATGCCAATATCACTAAAAAAGGCGCCACATTGAAAAGGAGTGGATCGGCTTTTTTGATATGAATAATTTCTTTGGTTAATAATTTTAAGGTGTCGGCAACGGTTTGAAACATACCAAGTGGGCCCACCCTATTAGGACCAATACGGCATTGAAAAAAGGCGCAAACCTTCCGTTCCATGTAAATCAGAATGATCCCGAAAATAGCGTAGAATGTCAATAAAGCAGCACCCACCAGCACACACTCCGTCACCAATACCCCAAAAGGATTCATGAAAGCATGTAATTGAGCATCAATCCACGCTGTTAATGTTGAAAAATCGTACATGTTTTTTTATTTGATCAAAATATTTATTAACGCTGCCGTAGTGTCGTTCAATCAGTTGTCCTACTAAATATTAACTCTAGCTTTTCCTTCTTTTAAAAGTGTTTTAAAAGTGTTGCTTGGCGACTCCAAAATATCACCCAATCCTAATGCAACCCATTTTTCGTCCACTAATTTAATTGTGGCATCGTCCATACAAACCACATTTGGCCAAGGTCGATGAAAATTAGCCCTACCAGCTTTTGTTTGCGCATCTATGTGTAAAACATTATTAATGATTTTGCAGTCTCGCTCTACATCGATATTGTTCCCTGTTAGCCAAGCGCAAGTGTCATAATCATGAATATTGACTTGGGGATCAAGCGTAATCACTATTTTGGACGGTTTATAGACATCACCCTCATGCACAAATTGAGCGAAAGAGTACATGGTATCCGTGCTGTCATCGGTTTTCTCCTCTAGTAGTTTACTTGTGAAATCGAGACACATTTTGCCTCAAACCCCATTTGTTGTGCCGCATGATCAAGTACATCAAGAGGTCCTTTACTGAAATAAGTATCGGTTTGAGGGTTCCAATTGACGGAAGCCTGTATAAGATGTTCTAAATTATGAATATCTACTGTATCATCGGTAATGATAATGATTTTGCAAAACATCATTTGACCAGCTCCCCATAGCGCATGTGCAACTTTAACGGCTTGTCCTGGATAACTTTTATGGATACTAATGATGGCTAAATTGTGGGCTACACCCATTTCGGGCAAGTACATATTACTGACTTCGGGTGCAATCAGCATTTTAATTGGAGCTAAAAATACACGCTCGGTGGCTTTGGTAAAATAGGTATCTTCCTGAGGCGGAATACCAACTATAGTGGTCGGATATATTGCATTACGTCGGTGGGTGATGCAGGTTACATGGAATTTCGGATAAAAATCTTCTAGAGAGTAAAAGCCCGTATGATCGCCAAAAGGGGCCTTCAGTAACTAAGGTTTCAGATGGGTCGACATACCCTTCAATTACAATATCGGCATCTTCGGGAACTTCAATGTCTTGGGTTAAACAGCGCACCAATCGGACAGGTTGATTTCGGATAAAACCAGCTAATAAATATTCGTCAAGATTATCGGGTAGGGGGCAGTCCCCGACCAAGTATAGGCTGGGTCGCCTCCCAACACCACTGCTATGGGCATCCTTTTTCCGGCTTCTCGGTACTCTTCAAAATGTTTTGCGCCCGTTTTGTGTCGGTGCCAGTGCATTCCTGTAGTTTCATCGTCAAAAACTTGCATTCGGTATACCCCCACATTGCGCATGCCAGTTGTAAGGCTTCGGGTGTGCACTAAGGGCAGTGTAATGAAACGTCCACCATCGTGTGGCCAACATTGTAAAATAGGTAAACTGCTCAGGTTGGGTTTCGACATCACCACCTCTTGGCAAGGTGCTTTTTTATTTTTTACCACCTTCGGCATCCATTGCGATGCCTGAATAAGTGTAGGTAATAAGCTCAATTTTCCCACAAACTAGTTTTAGGAGACGCTACTTGCAAAAATAGCTCGTTGATACGTTTGGGGATATCTTCTATTTCCGACACACCTAAAGCGGAGGAGATTCTTTTATCAGACCCCCATGCATTGATTAATATCGGAAAATCGGTTCCTGTATTTTCAAACAATAAGGCTTTTCCTCCACCAGGGCTTTTTGATATACGATCAATAATTTCTGTTATTTCAAGAATTGGATCAACAAAATGGCTTACACGAATCAGCTCACCTTTCTGTTCTAATAATCGAATAAAATCGTTTAAATTTGCATACATGGTCTATAGTTGTCTATATGTTTTAAGCAAAGATAGATATAATTAATGAATTCAAGATTATAGGGTATAGTTTTAGGGATTCGTACGCAGCTGTAAACAACAACTGGAACGAATTGATGTCCTATCATAAAGAAGAGGGTTACAAAGCCGACAAAGTATGCTAAGGGAAAGCTTTTGAGTGACGAATTAGAAAACTAATTGCATTAAACAAAACAACTAGCCAATTGCTTAGCAAAAAAATAAACGAAGTTACACTTGTTGCCGAAGCCATAATTTTTGAGGACCACCCTCTTCGCGAGCCAATAGTGGCCATGAAGGAAGATTTAGCCGATTTTGATAAACTTTATACCGCACTCGATAATCTCTATATAGTGGTGAGGGTACTGCAGATCAAGGCTATCCGCCAATGTTGCACTGCATAAACCTGCATATACCGAAGCACTTAAACTAAAAGATTCTGAAATCAGTGACATCTCTAAGTAGTATAATTAACGTGGTATCGGCATATAATAAATTTAATAGCTAAACGCTATTCAAAGCGTTTGCAAAAAACGTTTTGCAATAAAAGACACTATCTTTGTTGTAAAAACAGAACAATGAAAGTAATTCCCCTCAGTTTACCGAATGACTACACAAACGTTTTTTGTGCAACAAATGTAGGATATGTACTGTCCAAAAAAAATGAAACACAGTCGAATAAAGATATTCACGATCTTGTTTTATGCTTTGTAGACAAGGATTTAAAAGCACTTCACGAAGTTACGATCACTAATTTTAACCGAATTGAAAGTCGCATTACAATTAACCCAAATGATCCAACCATGGTTGTAAAGTATCTTGAAGAGGGACCTATTTTTTTATTGATGGTCAAGGCACTACAATTCATCATTTAGAAGGGCAATATGTTGCTACGGTGTTTGACAACGATCACCGTCTTTATACTGCAATTCGCGTTGATGAAAACACCATCGAACTACAACTCTATGATGACAAATTTCTGAAAATAGCTTCCCTCACAATTGAAGATGTGCTCTATAATAGTTACATTGACTTGGAATGGAATAACGAACTTAAACGCACGTTTTTAAGTCTCGCAGGGGGACAGGATGGATGCATATATTACACAATATAAACGATGTTATTTGATTCAATCATGATTGACTACTCAGGAAAAAGCTTCTCTGATCAGTCTTAAACAAGTGAGCCTTAGTAGATGCCTCCATGAAACCGATCCAAGGTTGAAGTGATGTTCACATGGCTCAATATTTACAGTGAGAATCTTGAGATTTACAGTGAGAATCTTGAGAAACTCACTGTGAATATTTGCCGAGGCGACGGAGAAATAAAAGACAACCCCGTATGCGTTCAAACAAATCAGCTGACATCGCCTTAATTTAATGGCGTTGACAAGTAATAAAAAAGCAATCGCCACTCTCGCCAGCCTATGTGGGGCTTTTTTTGTGCCTGATAATTACGTGCGACATTGACAATTCGTGTTTATTTTTGGTATTGTAGAGTGTTGCGCAATTAGCAATACAAGTACCAAGACGTTTAGTTTAGTAAGCATAATTCATAATTCATATACACAGATAATTTAAAACAATTTTATAACATGATTAAAGAAGCAAACCGTTTATCACTAGTGCAGGAGTATTACTTCTCAACAAAAAATCAGCAAATTGCTGAAATGAACAAAACAGGTATTCCTGTAATTAACTTAGGGATCGGAAGTCCTGACCTAAAACCATCAGATGCTACCATTGCAACCTTACACGAAGTAGCACAACGAGATGATACGCACGGATATCAAAATTACCGAGGTGATGTGGAATTGCGTAAAGCCATTTCGGTGTGGTATAAAGAAACTTTCGGAGTAGAGTCAAATCCTAATACCGAAATTTTGCCACTTGCTGGTTCGAAAGAGGGAATTATGCACATCACTATGGCTTTTGTAAACGAAGGCGAAGAGGTATTGGTACCCGATCCTGGTTACCCAACTTATGCTTCGGTAACACTTTTGGCTGGTGCAAAAATTAGAAACTACAAATTAAAAGAAGAATTAGGTTGGCAAATTGATCTTGATGAATTAGAGAAACAAGATTTGTCGAAAGTAAAGCTCATGTGGACTTGTTTCCCTAATATGCCAACAGGTGTACGTGCCACCGACGATACTTACCGCCGATTAATTGCTTTGGCAAAGAAAAACAATTTCTTGTTGGTAAACGACAATCCTTATAGCCTGGTGCTAAACGATGAATTTAAAAGTATTATGACTTTTGAAGGTGCACGAGAAGTGGCCATTGAAATGAACTCGTTAAGTAAATCGCATAACATGGCAGGATGGCGTGTTGGCTGGATGGTAGGTGCTCCAGCTTATGTAGATGCGGTAATTAAATACAAATCGAATATGGATTCGGGTATTTTCTTAGGTATCCAACGTGCTGCAGTGGAAGCTTTGAGAAACAGTGCACAATGGCATACCGAAAGAAATGCTATTTATCGGGAACGTCGTCAATTGGCCGAAAAATTAGCTACCCAATTAGGTCTAACTTTTAATACAGATCAAGTTGGCTTGTTTTTATGGTGCAAGATCCCTGCAAGCATGAAATCGGGCGAATGGTTGAGCGACAAAATTTTACACGAAGCCCGTGTATTTATTACACCTGGTTTTATTTTCGGAAGCACTGGCGAGCGTTATGTACGTATCTCGCTTTGTACCAAACAAAATAATTACAAAGAAGCAATTGAACGTATCGCTAAAATTATGGTAAACGGCGAGTTATAAATTATAAATTATGAATTATGAATTGCTTCGCCATCTAGTGGATCAGCATTCTCATAATTCATAATTCATCATCCATCATTCACTTAATAAACAATGAGATATTTAGACCCAAAGAACGATTTGATCTTCAAAAAAATATTTGGAGAACATCCCCATTTACTGATGAGTTTCTTGAATTCGGTAATGCCTTTCGATATTCCTATTGTGCATATCGAATATATGCCAGGTGAATTGACTCCCACAGTTGCCACACTCAAACTAAAAAACTCGATAGTAGATGTGCGCTGTAAAGATCAAAATGGGAGACAGTTTATTATAGAAATGCAAATGACATGGCGTAAGGATTTTTTATCAAGGGTATTCTTTAATGGTGCAAAAGCCTATGTACAACAACTTGGTTCAGGAGAAGATTACGACCTACTTTGTCCCGTATACGCACTTGCTCTATTGAACGAAGAATTTGATAAGTCCCCTGAATTTTACCATCACTTTCAGATGCTCAATGTAGCCGATACGAATAAACAAATCAAAGGTTTGGAATTGATCTTTTATAGAGTTGCAAAAGTTTAAGCCATCTAGTTTTAGCGAAAAGAAATTGAGGTGCTTGTGGTTGCAATTCCTGAATTTAACCGATGGGGATTATACCATTCCTCCAAACTTACTAGAGCATAAAGAAATTAAAGATGCAGTAGCCATATTGGAAGCTAGTTCGCTAACAACCAAAGAAGTGATTACTTATAATGATTACTGGGATATGGTTAGTTATGCTAAAACACGCGACAATTCGTTTCTAAAGGAAGGATTTGAGAATGGAAAGATTGAAGGAAAGATCGAAGGAAAGATCGAAGGAAAGATCGAAGAGAAGTTTGAAGTCGCCAAAAAACTCATCGAAGGAGGTTTAGATGATAATTTTATAGCATCAGTTACAGGTTTTGATCTTGATGCCATAAAGCAAATAAGAAAAAATAAGCAGCCATGAAATACGTTGACCCAAAGAACGATTTGATATTTTACAAAATATTCGGGAAGCATCCTCATATATTGCTGAGTTTCTTGAATTCGGTAATGCCTATTACTGTACCTATTGTGCAGATCGAATACGTAGAATCAAAATAAGTATCAATTTGCTGTAGAAATACAAATTGACTGGCTGCAAATATTTTCTCGTGTTGTTGATGAAACTAAAGTTTACTACCAAACTTTTAGACCTAAAAAAACTTATACACTACCGATGCAGACTTACGTATTACATCTACGTACACAAAACTTTGATAAGAGTGCCAATTTTTACCATCATTATAAAGAGGTTTATGTAGATGGGCAACGGCTTGAAAACTTTGAGTTTGTGGTCGTCGAATTGGCGAAATTTAGACAGATCAATAATACCCAAAATAAAATGATGATGCAATGGTTGCAGTTTTTTAATTTGACCCATGGCTTTTATGATATTGCCCCCGATTTACTAGCCAATAAAGAAATTAAAGAAGCTACCGATTTGATGAATTTTGGCATGCTAAGTCCTGCTGAAGATAGAGCTTATGATAGATATTGGGATAATATAAGAACACGTAACACACTTGAAAGCGATCGGATAGAAGAAGGAATTGAGATTGGAAAACTTGAAGTAAAGCATCAAATTGCCCAAAAATGTATAGAGAGAGGTTTGGAAGATAATGTTATTGCACTTGCTACAGGTTTTGATCTTGATACAATAAGGCAAATAAGAACAGATTGTCAAAAGTCATGAATATTGACGAAGTATCCATATTGTTGAATTCAGTAATGGTTTGCACGCAAAAATAATAACGCAAAATAAACACAAATGACACACACAAAGGCTATAATGACCATTTTAGATGAGGTTAAAACTGTGGGCACACACGTAAGTGACGGCATTAAACCCTTTGTTTTTCCAGGTATAACTGTAAAAGGAGTAAGTGAAATTGGGTTTCCTGTGAGTCACCAGCAAGCCAAAGAACTGATGAAGGTGGCAAGAAGAGCCCCATTTGGAATGGGGGCGCATACTATTTTAGACCCCACAGTACGCAGTGGTTGGGAAATAGATGCCAATCAGATCAGCTTCAACAATCCAGAATGGATCAAATTTATTAAAGGTATATTAAAAGATGTGCAACCCGAACTAGGGATTGAGGACTATAAGATTACAGCTAATTTGTATAAATTACTGATTTATGAAGAGGGCGATTTCTTTGTGATGCACAAAGATTCGGAAAAAGAGCCAAGTATGTTTGGCACTTTAGTGATTGCCTTACCCTCGAAACACACAGGTGGTGGTTTGGTGGTAGCATTTGACGGACAAAGTAAAACGATTGATTTTTCTGCGCCAGCAAACAACAATAAAATCCCCTACGCTGCTTTTTATGCCGATTGTGATCACGAAGTACAACCCATCACTTCTGGTGTAAGGATCTGTTTGGTATACAATTTAATACAGAAGAGTGGAGGTGATAAAATAAGTTTAGTCCAAGACACTTCCTGCATACAGCAAATAGCTGATTTGTTGAAATCTTTACCCCAAGATGATGATCAGCATTTAATTAAACCCATTTTATTGGGACACCAATACACCCCCAGTAATTTTTCGATGGAGGTACTAAAACTACACGACCGATCGAAAGCCGATGTACTCATGCGGGCAGCCAAACAAGCTGGATATTATACTAAATTGGGCTTGGTAACGCACTATCAAGTAGGAGATTTGGAAGTAGAGGGGTATAACTATAGTCGATACGATGATGTAGAAGATGGGGTAATGGGTGGCATTATTGATGAAGATGTAACCGTAGAATATTGGCTGGAAGATGGTTTGCCTACTTTAGATGGGATTCGTTTTGAAAAAGACGAATTAATTTACACATTAGAGTGGGAAAGTGGCGACCCTGTAGAACAAGAAAGCGAGGGGTATACTGGAAATGCAGGTATGACGATAGAATATTGGTATCATTATGGAGCCGTTTTTGTGTGGCCGCAAGCCAAACAATTGAAAGTGCTTGGGCAATTGAGTTTGCTTGCTCAATTGGAATGGATTGATTATTACAATCAACAACTTGGTCCTGACACAATTGATTTGGTGAAACAATTGATTGAAGATATTTTTGCTAAAGATGTACCTGTGCGTAGTGTGTCAACACGTGATGTATATGGTTCAATCCAGTATGATTATAGTCCGATAGGGCGTTTTTTAGTCCTACTAAACGATCAAGGCTATGAGCAACAATTGATGCCGAGGCTAATCGACTCTTGTTTTACAAAAATATCGGCAACTGTTTGGGGACAATTGGTAGCACAATACCCTACCGGTTTTCAAGATGTATTTGTGACAATGATGCAAGAGAAAGATCTTGAATATATCAACCACCTGCTAACTATCCTCAATTTTTTACCACAAATCAATTACAAGACCTTTGTTGATACGGTATTAAATCATTTATCACCAGCACTCAAGCGTTTTGATTTGGGAGGAAGCGCCACAAAGGATACCGTAAAAAATATACTCCAAAGTTGTTTTCTGCTAAGCCCTCTGAAGGATGTTACTTGGACGGACGATCTAGTGAATACTTGTACCCAAAGCCCAATGAGCAAAGGATATACGCATCAGGTATTGATCCCCTTGATATTTGAATGGAAGAATGGAAATTATTTTGCGCAAAGTTTAACACGAATCTGCAAATTGGTTTTAGAAGATATCGTGGCAAACAAACCGAGCATACCCGAAGATTGGTCGAAACCCATTGCCCAAGCCCAAGATCAAAAAAGATATCAGCATTTATGGACCTTGCTAACTCCGTTTTTAACATCACCTACCGAGCAAGTCTTTGATTTTAAAGGAATACAGGCAGCACGCTCCGAAATGGAATCAATGTTGAGAACCCATAAAGTAGATGTAGATCAAGTAACCATCAAAAAAGGTTCGCCTCATACATTGCGACTTACGAAAAACAATGCGGCATATCTCGCAAGTTTGACTGAGTGGAATAAGGACGTGAAGCTTTTAGCGAAATTCAAGAAGATCTAATGTTCGCTTACATCAAACCGCAAACCGTAACACTATGATTAAAACAATACATATACAAGATATTTGGGGGACGCACCAATTACAATGGAACAAAGTGGATCCGCATGTTAATATTATGGTGGGAGAAAACGGTGGTGGAAAAACAACCGTATTGACCATGCTGAAAAAATATTTTAATCCCCCTAAGAAAAAAAGTGCATCAAACGATATTGAGATTGAGTTTTCCGACACCGCCATTCAAGCCCACTTGGTTCCGTGTTACACCATCAGTACTTTTGATATTCCATTGCGCGCAGCCTCGTTATTGCAGGGGCGGAGTCCGTTATTGTACGAATTGGAGCAATTAATTTATCCTACAGGGAAAGAATTTCAAAGCTTCAATAGTTACCGACTTAAGGCCACGCAAAGCAATAGTTTAGCCGAATTGGTAAACAATCGGATCAAAACCTTATTTGCGATTATTGATGCACTTTTCGAGTCGACCGGAAAGAAAATAGCCATCACGGGTGTCGATCGGATTGTGTTTCATCAAGGTGCCGAAACCTTAAAACTCTCGAATCTATCATCTGGAGAAAAACAATTGTTGCTGATTCTGTTTAAAGTGTTTTTATCAGAAGAGCAGGCTTGTGTGCTTTTAATGGACGAACCCGAAATATCCTTACACATGGAGTGGCAGGATCAATTGATTGACGTGATATTGAAACTAAATCCGAATGCGCAATTGTTCATTGCAACACATTCCCCAATATATTCGCCAATGGATGGAGCGATAAGTTGGTATTCATGGACGACATTTTATCGAAAATTCCGTCTAAAATATAAAGCCATGGATACACATGAAACATTTTATCGCCTCGAAGCCTTGCGACACAAAGGTACTGTACAGCTCAAACGCTTTGATATGATTGCCTTAGTAGAGGCCGAAATGGATAAAGACTTTTGGGAAGATGTGTTTAAGCATTATCTGCCCAGCAAGAAAATAATGTTTCTACCTACTACCAAGTCTCCCAGTGGCAACTATGCTACAGGTTGTGCCCGAATTTTGAAATTTGCACCTTATTTCGATGCCTCTTTTGTGGGCTGTATTGATAGCGACTTTCGGTATTTGCATCAACAAAAGGATATTGATATCGAACATTTTATCTTTCAGACCTACACGTATGCCATCGAAAATCATTATTGCTACCACGCGGGCTTGAAACAATTGTGCGAACGCCATGTGCAATCGGCAATTAATTTCGATTTTGAAATGTTTCTGACACGCTTCTCGGAAGTGGTGTATGACTTTTTTGTTCTTTGTTTATATTCTACACATTATCAATTAGATTGGCTGTATCCAAATCAGGTATGGGTAATTATTAGCGAAGCTTATTACAATACCAAACTCGATTTTACCGACAATGGAATGCTTTTGCTAGACGAAATTGCACAGCAGTTTGATGCGCCGTGCTGCGCACAGTGGAATGGTTAACAGCACTCGGTTTACACGCTAAAAATGCTTACCTCTATAGGCAATTGATGTGACATGCGATTTTGCAACACACAACTGAACGAAAATTTCGTCATTCCCAATATGTGAATATTTGGAATACGAGTTCGGTGCTATTTTCGAGGCATGAAGGTCGGTATATCTTTGATTCTTATAAATAGCACTCTTTTAACAAAACAATAGACAACAAACAATCAACGTAATTTTAAATTTACAATTAGTATGGTAGTTAGTATTATAGGGGTAGGCTTAATTGGTGGTTCGTTGGCCAAATCACTTAGGGAAGTGCACTTTGCCTCTCGATTGTTGGGTGTTGATAATAGCGAAAGAAATTGCCAAACAGCATTGAATTTGGGTTTAATAGACGAGGCAGTAAGTTTATCTGAAGCCCTTGCGCAATCTGATTTGGTATTGATGGCAATACCTGTAGATAAAGCCCCTCATTTATTATCCACCATATTGGATCAAATACGTCCAAGCTGTGTGGTTGCTGATATGGGATCTACCAAGTATGGCATTTGTAGCCACGTATCAGATCATCCCAATCGAGCACAATTTGTGGCGACACACCCCATTGCAGGTACCGAATATTCAGGACCCGAAGCGGCTATTTCCGATCTTTTCCGTGGAAAGAAGACCATTATTTGTGATAGCGAACTTTCGTCACCCTCCGCCTTAGCTTGTCTACAAAACATGTATCAGACTTTAGAAATGGATCTTGTTTATATGAGTTCCAGCAAACATGATAAACATATTGCATACGTATCGCACTTGTCGCATATCAGTTCATTTGCCTTGGGTTTAACAGTATTGGATATCGAAAAAGACGAGCAAAATATCTTCAACATGGCGGGTAGCGGTTTCAGCTCTACTGTCCGATTGGCCAAAAGTTCGCCTGCTACCTGGACCCCCATATTGATGCAGAACTCCGAAAGTGTAGGCTTTGCCCTCGATCAATATATTGCCTACTTGTTGCTATTCCGAGCTAATTTGCAAAACAATCACCCTGAAGAGTTGCAACAGCTGATGACGAAAGCAAATGATATTAAACGGATTCTTCAATGCTTTCTTAATTAAAACAAAATGGGTAGAAACCTATGTATTGGTTGCTTAACAATTTACAACTTATAAAATACTTAGAAAACAAATTGAGTTGCCCACACTTTAACGACACATAATCAAATTAACAGTGGAAGTCGTGATACCTGTGTCGCTAAATCTTGTGTTGCTAATAATTAAATCCGAAAGCCCACAAAGGAATCACGTTGCCATAACCATATTCGATATCGTCCTTCACTACAAAAGCATTAGGGGTATGTTCAATTTGTTTCTTGTCTTTGTTTTTACCTCCCACTTCAAATGTATACTCCCCCACAATAAAATCGGCAGTATCTGAGGAGTATACTTTGTTTTTTACATTCACTTGATTGAAGAACAAGCTTTCGCGTAAATTTCCGACATTAGGCGCACTTTCGGCAAGTGCACAAATCAAATTGGTATTATCGAGATAAACTTTTCTACCTTACCCAACAAGCGAATGCCCTTAGTTGGGTTACGCAATTGAGCAACAATACCTGCCTTTTCGAGATACCATAATAAATCGACCACCTGATTTCTATGGATATCAATCATCTGTGCTATTTTTGTGAAATTGGGTTTAAACGGTACACTCTGAGAGATGATGTAAAGCAACTGCTTCATTTTTTTTGATGTCGATATATTCATGCCTGCGAAAATTGGAATATCGGTTTCCAAAGTAAGTTGCACTACATTACGGATCCGCTCGGCATATCCAATTTCTTTGTAAAAGGGATAATATCCACTCTCCACATATTCTTTGAAAACAGGTAAGGGGTGGACTATATTTGTCAACGCTACTTTGTTTTGGATAATTTCTTGTAAGGAGTAGGTCGGTAAATTAAGCCCTCGCGACATATTGAGGTACTCGCGAAACGACATGCCAGTAAGGTGATGGGTGAGTACACGGCGACTCAAATCATCGGAACCTTTGTAGATATCAAGTATTGATGACCCCGTAAATACGACATTCATATCGGGAAAGTAATCATACATCATTTTCAATTCTTTCGACCAGCCAGCATACTTGTGCACCTCGTCAATGAAAAGATGTTTTCCTCCATATTTATGGAAAGCCGATGCAAAATCAAACAGTTTGTGTTCGGTGAAATATAAATCATCAGCATTTATATACAAGGTGTCAGCCAGTTGGTGGTTGAGTTTAATGTGTTGTAGCAGGAGTGTTGTTTTACCTACACCGCGTGGACCGACAATGGCAGTCATGCGGCTGTTCCACGCTATTTCGTTGTGCAGATAACGTAAAAAATGCGTATCTGTTTGGTTTAACAATATCCGAAAACGCTCATATAGTTTCTCCATTTCTTGGTTCTATTAATACAGTTCCGCAAAGATAAGTAAACTGCTAGTATTATTCAGCGTTTTTCAGGGAAATTGCTTTTTTTGTTTAGCGATTTAATCAAAAAGCAAACCCTCTTTTGACGAAATCGTACTTTTGTTGCCAGATACTGTTTTGTTTTTCCTTTTGATGTCCACAATTAACACATTGTAGTGTACAGATAGGGAGGCGGTTTCTTTTGACAATTCATTTCAAATGAGTATATATTTGTCCTCTAAATTAAAGAATTGCTATTAAGTTGTGAAGGTAATTTGCAACAGATAAAAAATGTGTGGAGTTAGAAGAACATCAAAAACTATGGCAAAAAAGAAATCAATTATTATTAACGATACCGAAATCAATCTCATCACACAGGGGCATGAGGATTATATATCACTGACAGATATGGCTCATAGCCAAATGGAGGAGCATATAATAATTAAATGGTTGAGTTTGAAAAGCACAATTGAGTATGTGGGAGAATGGGAGGCTTTATATAACCCAGTTTTTAATTGTACCGAATTCGGTACAATTAAAAACTCTGCTGGGAATAATAACAATGGATTGAGAAAACAAAGGCTGTGGGGATTTGCCTCTCTAATATGGAGAATATCAATGCCGTATTCATCAATGAAAGCATGATTCAAAAAGAGAGATTGCTGAAATTGAACCGGATAGCAATCCAACAAATGCAGGTCTTGCAGGATGTTGAGAATCGTAAATTACTGAAGTAATATGCTCTTTTGAATAGAAACTCAAATTTCATCACAGGCCTATAAATCTATGTTTAAAATAGCTTTCAAGCAAAGTGAGCAGTGAGAGTTCTTTTGACAATTCATTTCAAATGAGTATATTTGTCCTCTAAATTAAAGAATTGCTGTTAAGTTGCGAAGCCAATTTGCAACAGATAAAAGACATAGAACGCAAATTGGGTAAATGCAATTAGGTTCCAACATTAAATAATAAAAAATATGTGGGAAACATCAGTAAGTCAGCACACATGTGCATCAAAAGAACAAATATGGCGATTGTGGACAGATGTTGCTAATTGGCAAAAATGGGATAAAGACATAGAATGGTCAACTTTGGCAGGTGATGTTAAAGTTGGAGCAAAGGGGATTTTAAAACCAGTGGGTGGACCTCAAACAAAATTTGCAATTACAACTTGTGACTATTTAAGCGTGTTTGTGAACAGAAGCAACTTACCACTTTGTAAAATGGAGGTGATACACATTATTTCAGACACAGCAACTGGTATCAATGTAACACATACAGTGACTATGACCGGTTTCTTATCTTTTTTATTTGCAAAAATAATGGGTAAGAACATAAAACAGGGCCTTCCAAAAGCAGTTAATCAATTGATCCAATTGGCAGAAGGAAGTTAATAAATAAAGCTCTATTGAGGTTAAGAATAAAAATAAATTAAATAAATAGAATGACTTACACAGGATCGAAAGTAGATTTGACAATCGAAAAAATCGAGAACAATTTAGAAAATCCAGAATGGCCTTTGCTGATAGCTGGTCCTTGTAGTGCCGAAACTGAAGAGCAAGTAATGGATACTGCTCGGCAATTAAAGGCTACCAACCGAATTAGCTACTACCGAGCTGGCGTGTGGAAACCACGTACCCGTCCGAACATGTTTGAGGGTATGGGTGAAGAGGCTTTGAAATGGATGTCGTTGGTAAAAAAAGAGACTGGCTTGCTCACAGCTACCGAAGTAGCCACTGCCGAGCATGTGGAATTGGCGTTGAAATACGATATCGATTTGCTGTGGGTAGGTGCCCGCACTTCGGCCAATCCATTCTCTGTTCAAAACATTGCCGATGCCTTACAAGGCAGCAAGAAAGCGGTTTTGGTGAAAAATCCAGTAAACCCAGATGTACAATTGTGGATTGGAGCCTTAGAGCGTCTTAATAAAGCAGGTATTAACCGATTAGGTGCTATTCATCGGGGTTTTTCGACACACGAGCAAAGTGTGTTCCGCAATGCGCCGATGTGGAATATGGCCATTGAATTGAAATCGGCTTGTCCTGAATTGCCAATTATTTGTGACCCTAGTCATATTTGTGGAAACACCGAACTGATTCCTTTTATTGCTCAAAAAGCTTTGGATATGGATATGGCTGGTTTGATGATTGAGGTACATAATAATCCAAAATGTGCTTTGAGTGATGCAAAACAACAATTGGTCCCAAAACAATATGGTGCCTTAATTGCCGATTTACTATTGCGCAAAAGTGGTCCAGTAGCTGGCGAAAATGATGGTTTACAGAAATTACGTGACGAGATTGATCACTTAGATGATATTGTGTTCCAAAATCTTGGCCCTACGGATGAAAACATCCGAGAAAATAGGTCGGTACAAAAAAGACAGTAATATCAAGATTTTGCAAATGAATCGTTGGGAAGATATTGTAGAACAACGAATCAGTTTAGGTACTGCAATGGGTATTAGCGAAGAGTTTCTTAAGAAATTTTTGGATCTGATTCATCAAGAGTCAATTAATATCCAAGCAAATATCGTGAGTAAGAAATAATTTATCAGAAACAGTTCTGCTCAGCACCCTAAGGCGCTCGTTTCACTCGCTTAGCCTAGGTGTCACTAAGGCGAATAAGGCGCACGAAGTCGCACAAAGGCGTTTGCTCGGAGTAAAAGGCGTTTGCTCGGAGTAAAAGGTAGGTGTAAGGAAACGAAATAAATGGCAGGTTAAGGAACCTTTTTCTACTTCGCACCAACCTTTTACTCCGAGCACCGAGCAAACGCCTTTTACCTCGAGCAAACACCTTTTCTGCCGAGCAAACGCATACCTATTTGTATGAAAGTTACAAACAGCCCAATTGGCTCATCAGGCTGAAGCCGACACATTACAGTAACAAATAATTGGAATGTAAAGCATGTGTTGAGTGAAATAGTAAGCTGCAGGAGTTAGGCTTCGTTACGCTAATGACAGTGGTCAATCTCCCGAAGATGCTGAAACCTGCCACCAAGTATGACAAGGGAGCGTGAAAGATAAAATGTACCCCTTATATGAGCATAACTTACTTGGACTGTCCGGAGTAGTATCCTGTTGCGTGCTATTTAAGGTAACGTATGAACGTGGGATCCCCGACCATTGCATAAGTCTATGTGCAGATGAGGGAGTCGGATGAACCCATAGTAGTGATGATCCTCGAAAAGGTAAAAGCGAGAGTAGCGAAGGGGTTCTGCTGTATAGAAATTTCATATTTAGTGTTTAATAGTTTTTTTTAACTGACGATAAGTCTACAAAGAGACAAACTGTAGAAGTATTCATACTTCGATAGTGCATAATACAAACATTTCAGACGAAGTTATATCAAAAAGCCAAGCAGTGGGAGAAGCCAAAGGTAGAGTAGCATCTGTAGACGTGATAGCTCGTGGATATTAATCAAAATAATAATAAAGTTGGTACTGATCCATAACACACTCAACCTGCGATTAATCTGTTAAATGTAAATTACAGTTCAGGCCAAAGCTGATCAATCGGTCTTTAATTTCTTCAATCAAAATGAATTTCATTCTTCTCGATTAATTCCTTATATTTGCAATAAGAAATTTAAAACATAAAATATAAAATGATGGAAACTTTTTGGGCATCTTTAGACTCTTTCGAGAAGGTTCTTTGGGGTATTGCAATCCCTGCCACACTTATTTTTGCTTTTCAGACAATAATGACATTTTTTGGTGCAGAAGCTGATGACCCAATTGGTGGCGGAGATATTGATGTAACCGATGGTTTTGATGCAATGCATCCTTTTACCTTTCGTAACTTTGTGAACTTTATGTTGGGTTTCTCGTGGATGGGAATTTCGTTATATGGTCAAATAGAAAGCGTAGGGCTGATTGTCTTCCTATCTTGTCTTGGAGGCTTGTTTTTAGTAGTGATGGTGATGCTTATTTTTTATTTTGTAAGTAAATTAGAAGCTACTGGAAATATTGAAATAGAACACACCATAGGCCACACCGCCACTGTATATATCCCTATTTTGCATGGAAAGCAAGGACAAATACAGGTAAATGTGCATGGTTCGGTGCGTGAATATACGGCGATTTCGAAAGAGGGAAATCTACGTACAGGCGATTTAGTGCGAATCTGTGGAGGTGATAGACAAGCGTATTGTTTGTGTGGAAAAAATTATGGATTAACGCCTAAATTGGTCACTATGTTAGAGTCATTGTATATAAAGAACTACAGAAATCTAAAAGAGTTGAGAATAAACTCGGTAAGTCAAATCAACTTGATTACAGGAAAAAACAACACTGGCAAATCAACAATATTGGAAGCAATTGCCATCTATGCTAGCCGAGGGGATTGGTCTCAAATACTTCAAATTATTGAATAATAGAGGAGAAAATTTCACTCAAAGATCTGATTTTCAGAAGGATAATGACGCACTTGACTCTTCGATTCGATCCTTAACCTCTATGTTTACAGGTAGAGAAATTGACTTTACCAATGAGGGTGCCATTATAATTGGAGATCCAAAAAATGATTCTGTTAAACAAAACTGTTGAGCTTCGTTTTGTAAGATATCAGTATGATATTGAAAAATCAGATGGAGAAGTAATTCGGAGACGAAAAGATTGTTGCTAATGAGGTAGATAATCAAGGTGATTTTAAAATTGGCTTAGATGTTCGGGGTACAAATGATAGTATCATGTTATCATTAAATGGGCACTCTCGCATTGGGTTTGCAGGATTTTCAGATCAAGAAAAGTTTCAATTAATCAAGAACAGCCAATATTGATAGGGATATCAATGGAAAGCTTTTTGATAGCATTGCGTTAAGCGAAAAGGAGCAGTATATTATTGAGGCTTTGAAGATTATTGAACCCGCAACGGAAAGAATTGCTTTTATTGAAGGAGAACCAAAGGGAGCGAGTAGCTGTTATCAAATTGGCCAATACCCACAAAGTGCTTCCGCTGCGTAGTATGGGTGATGGTATCAATCGGGTTCTTACAATTATTTTGGCATTGGTGAATGCTGATAATGGATACTTACTTATAGATGAATTTGAAAATGGATTGCACTATACGGTGCAGGAACAGTTGTGGAAAATTATCTTTAAACTAGCCCAAACGTTAAACATTCAAGTATTTGCAACAACACATAGCAATGATTGTATTGCAGGTTTTGAAAGTGTTTTAAATGATGCTACAAATAAAATAGAAGGGAAATTAATTCGTTTGGATGATGTAGATGGTGTCATTACACATGTCGACTATTCGCCAAAAGAAATTAAAGTAGCTACTGATCAAAACATTGAAGTGCGGTAATAATGGCTAAAAATCGATATAACAAAATTCTTTTAGTTGAGGGTAATGACGATTTGCATGTAATAGCGAATCTTTGTAACGTATGCGAAGTACCGAAGACATTTGATATTGTTGATTGTAGTGAACAGGACTTATTGTAAATAACGGTCATAAGAAAGTTGGTGTATGGATTATGCCTGATAATGACATTAATGGAATGTTGGAGGATTTTATTGCATTTTTGATTCCCCCCAATGATCAATTATTACCTATTGCTTATTCGACTCTTGAGGCCATTGAAGCTAAGGGATTAAATAACTATGCACCGATTCATAAATCAAAAGCCATTATTCACTCGTGGCTTGCTTGGCAAGACGATCCAGGTAAACCTCTAGGACAAAGTATTACGAAAAAATATTTGACAACTAATGAGGCCACTTGTGATAGACTAACAAAATGGTTAATGGAGTTATTTAAAGAATAATTCACAACGGAATTAAAAAACAAAAAATGATAGCAACACATGAGTGAAGATTTTGATCCACACAAAGAAAAGCAAGCGTCGGGTACCGATAACGAGCATCAAATTCGTCCGCAGGATTTTGCTGATTTTAGTGGACAAGATAAGATCGTAGAGAATCTCAAGATCTTTGTAAAGGCAGCTTTAATGCGGGGCGAATCCTTAGATCATGTATTGTTACATGGCCTCCAGGTTTAGGGAAAACAACATTGTGGCCAACATTGTTTTGTAACGAATTGGGGGTGGAGATGAAAACAACATCAGGACCTGTTTTAGATAAACCTGGTGATTTGGCTGGTTTGTTAACCAGTTTGGAAACAGGACAGGTATTGTTTATTGATGAAATCCATCGATTAAGTCCCATTGTAGAAGAGTATCTTTATTCGGCAATGGAAGATTACACAATCGATATTATGTTAGATAAAGGTGCAAGTGCCCGATCCATCCAAATCAACCTCAATCCGTTCACCTTGGTGGGTGCTACCACCCGATCGGGTTTATTGACAAGTCCACTTAGGGCACGTTTTGGAATACAGTGTCATTTAGAGTATTACGATGCATCGACCTTGTTTCATATCGTAGTTCGCGCCTCGGGTATTTTGGGGATTGCCATTCATGATGATGCTGCAATGGAGATTGCCGTGCGTAGCCGCGGTACGCCACGTATATCAAATGCTTTATTGCGCCGTGTGCGCGATTTCGCTCAAGTAAAAGGCGAGGGATTGATTGATTTAGCCATCACCAAATATGCCCTTGATGCTTTAAATATTGATAAACGGGGATTGGACAGCATGGACAACAAAATCTTGACCTCTATTATCCAGAAGTTTAAAGGTGGCCCTGTAGGTTTGACCACCATTGCCACTGCAGTGGGCGAAGATGCAGGAACAATTGAAGAAGTTTATGAGCCATTTTTGATTAAAGAAGGTTTGGCCGCAACGTACAGAACACTCGAGGGCGTGAAGTAACCGAATTGGCTTATCAACATTTGGGAATCAGTAAGGCGCCGTCACAAGCAACTTTGTTTTAATGGCTCTTTATAAAAGTGTGTGGGTAGCGCAAAATGGGTTGACCTTGAACAATCGCTTAGCTGTCAAAATGTAAATAATAGTCGGTCTTAGTCAAGAAATTCTTTAATTTTGCAAAAAAATTAACAAGTACATTATGACACAAGAACAGTTCTTTGCACAAGTTAAATTGGAATATCAGGCTCCATGGAAAATTGAAACTATTTTTTAGATATAGTAAAAAGTAACTAAATATTCAAGTTGATTTTCCTAAGGATCAACATTCACTTATATTGATGTGAGACTGGTGAAGTGAGTAGTCACAAGGCTTATGATACAGAAATAAAAAACTTGGCGTCATATGAAATTTTTTTAAAAATTTGCTTTTTATTGAAAGCCCCCGTGTTCCCTTTTGGGGGGATTTAGTTCTGGTTTTACTCTTCTGTTTGAAACCCCTTTAAATTTTGCAAACGGCGGTCAAAACCAGTTCATCAAATTCCGTAAAATGGTGGGTACTTATAAATAAAATTTGGGATCAAACTTTTTTAAAGAAACCTTCGCCAACAGTGTTGTTTTACCTGATTTTAAAAAAATGGGTAGGGAACAAAAACCAGCTCGAAAGGGGTCATGACTAAAACCTTTTTTTGTAAACATGGATGCCAAAAATTTATGTCACCAAAAAAAAAAGCAATGCAATTTTAAATTCACTGAAGATTTATTTCTCATGGTGGGTTTTAAAAATTTGGGCCCCTTTTGTGATTTTAACCGTATTTTCGGGGAGAAGAAATTTTTCCACAGGCTGAAATTCCCTTTTAACCGATTTCATGTAATAAAATTATTAATGATGCGAAAAAAAAGTTCAAATTTAGTTTGGGGAAAAACAATAATTTTTAAAAAAAATATTTTTTTTTGAAGAATAAAAAAATTTTCACGACAAGCAAAAGGCTAAAATAAAGGGAATTTGTAAAATAATTTAAATCTTAACTTTACCCTGCAAATGCAGAGTTTTTTTAAGCAAATATACTCAATTGGAAGCAAAGGGTTTTGAAATATTAAAATAAATGGTGTGACTGGTTTTTGAAAGAAATTTCCCAAATGCAAAAAGTAGCTGGCGAAAAAAGAAAAAATTGGAATGGTTTGTGAGTTGGGCTACAAGGGAAAAAAAAACCCAAAATTTTAGGGATTCAACTCTATATTTCCAAGCGGAAAAAACAAGAGGGTAAAAAAGAACTAAGACCATTAGGGACAAATTATTTACATTTTGGGGCCAAATTTGGGTTTTAAAATTTTTAAAAATTTTTTTACCCACACTTTTTAAAAAAAGGCCTTTTAATTAAACCCAAGTAAAAATTTAAAAAACCATGGGCGGGTTGGATGGCCCTTTAAAAGATAGTTTTTTAAATTGATTAATAAACTAATGGTCATTCCGTTAATCAGTCTTTCCCCAAATCAGTGCGTCTTTTTTTTTTTTTTGATAAATAAATTTTTTAAACCCTTTTTAATTTTTTAATTTTTGTGACTTAAAAAACCCGTAGCTCAGTTTTGAAATTTTTGGACTCTTAATCAAGGGGTTTTGGGGGTTCGGCCTCCGGGGCCTTAATCTTCGTTTGGTTTGAAACCTGCCAAATTTGGTTTTTTGTTTTTGGTTTCAACAACTGGCACCAAACAATCTACCCCCTTGTGACAGCGTGACGAGGAATCCTTTGAAGTAGTGGGCTGTCCTGGGAAAAAAATTTTCCTTTGTTCTTATTTTTACATGAAATATTTGTTTTTTAAAAAAAACAAAGCACTTTTTCCGGTTTGAAAAAAGAAAAAAATTTTGCTTTGGATTTAGGAATTTCATTTATTTAAAAAAAATATCAATTGGCGATTAGTTACAAAGATTTAGGTTTAGTAAACACTAAAGAAGTATTCAAAATGCTATGGCAGGTGGTTACGCTATCCCAGCATTTAACTTCAACAACATGGAACAAATGCAAGCTATTATTGCGGCTTGTGTAGAATCGCGTTCCCCTGTTATTCTTCAAGTATCTAGTGGTGCTCGTAAATATGCCAACCAAACATTATTGCGTTACATGGCTCAAGGAGCTGTTGAATATGCAAAAGAATTAGGTCTTCATATTCCTATTACACTTCATTTGGATCATGGCGATTCGTTAGAATTATGCAAATCATGTATCGAAATGGGTTTCTCATCTGTAATGATCGATGGTTCACATTTGCCTTACGACAAAAATGTTAGACCAACACGCAGTGTTGTGGAGTATGCTCATAAATATGATGTATCTGTGGAAGGTGAATTAGGTATTTTAGCTGGTATTGAAGATGATGTTGTTGCGGAACACCATACTTACACTCAACCTGAAGAAGTACAAGACTTTTTAACAAAAACAGGTGTTGACTCTTTAGCCATCTCTATTGGTACATCTCATGGTGCAAATAAATTTAAACCAGAACAATGTACACGTAACGCACAAGGTGTATTGGTTCCATCTCCATTGCGTTTCGATATTTTGGATAAAATTGCTGAATTATGTCCAGGCTTCTCTATCGTTTTACATGGTCTGTCATCAGTTCCAACGCAATATGTTGACATGATCAACAAGTATGGTGGAAAAATGACAGATGCTATCGGAATTCCTGAAGAAGAATTACGTCGCGCAAAAGTGCCTTCCATTCGTTTGTAAAGCAATTGTCGATAGCGGTCGTTTAGCCATGACAGCAAAAAAAATTCATGTAGTTGTTATTTGCTAACAGTCCTGCTGAATGATCCGTGCCATAGTCCTGCACGAGTTGAAAAAATTGTATATGCATAAAACACAAAACGTTTTAGGTAGTGCTAATAGAGTTTAATTAACAATACTTTAGGTGAAATAAATAACTGAGGTATTATTTCATTGATTAATAGAAGGGTTATCCATTCGTGGGTAATCCTTTTTTTATAAATGATGCTCAAACCGTACAGAGATTCTAAGATACGGATTTTCAAATAGTATTTCCACTGAAGTTTATATGGTAAAATAAGCAAAATGTACAAGTATTAAAGGTTATGAAATTCTATCACACTTGTTTATATTCACTTGAATCCAATGCGTCTGCCATTCTAAAAATCGAAACACAACTCCAACTAAAACGATTACTTTTATAACTAAAATTCAATTCGTGTAAAGACATTATTGGAATCGTGTGAAGACCCGTTTCAATCGGGTGATAAAATGTTTCTATTTATTTCTGAGCTCTATTATAAACAAATAAAACTAGTGTAAATACGCATTGGCCTTGTTTTTCGCCAAATCGTGATTTTTTTCATAAATATTATACGATAATAACGAAAGCTGATATAATAAACGATGGCAATAAAATATTTGCATTTTTATCTATTAAAAACAAATAAATATTTAATAACATCATGTTTATTTCGTTTTTCTAACTTAGATTTTCATGAATAATAGTGATAATAAAGGTATTGGAAGACTAAAAAATGTTTTTTGTTCTATTTCGAAACTCATTAAAAACATCATTATTAAATTAAGAATTAGTACCTTTGTAGAGTAATAAGGCGATAACCTGTTTTATGACCAAGAACTGTTAAAAGCATCCTATTACAACTAAAATTGAACTGTTGTAATGAGGGTTTTAATTTATCTAAACAGCTTACGTGAACTGTAACTCTATTTATCAAAACATTCTGTTCGAACGATTGCGTAATTCTTTAGTTGAACATAGTTTCATTTGTCGCTTAACAAGAAATACTCAAAAATAGGCATTTAGACCTAAAGTTGTTATTCTTAAATTGAAAAGATATGAATGAATTGAAAATGTTTGTTGTTGGAAAGTTTTTTGAAAACACTTCCGGAAAATGGATTGATGTACTGAACCCATCTACAGAAAGCGTTATATCGCGGATGCCCGATGGAACAATCGACGATGTTAAAAAAGCAATAGATGCCGCAGATGCGGCACAAACATGTGGGGAAAAATGCACTGCAGTGGGCGTGGGGGCCCTTTTTGATAAAAAAAATGAATTTTATCCAAAAAGAGAAAGGGAAATTTAAACCCATATCAAAATTTTCCGGGGAAGGGGGGGGAAAGCAAGCCTTTGCCAAAAGGGAAGTCTTGTTTTCCGCCGATTACCTCGATTTTAGGGCCGGGCGCTAAGGGGGGGGAAATCCCAAAAATGATCAATAACGAAAAATATATTTAATTCAAAAAAGGGTTTGGGGGTGGGCCGGAATTCTTTTCCCTGGAAATTTTTCCTTTTTTCTTAATTGCCAGAAAGGGTGCACCGGCTTTAGTAACGGAAAACCCCTTTTTTGGTGAACCCCGCCAATTTTCCCCGAAAAATTATTTGCACAATAAATTTGGGAAAAAATGGGGGTTTTCCCAAGGGGGATTCAAATTTGGGAAATTCAGGGAGGGGGGTTTAATTTTAAATTTGGGGCAAACCCGAAAAATAGGCATGGTCGTCTTCAAAAGCCTTGGGGCAGGTCAACAAAACCCTGGCCCTCCCCAAAAAAAAATAAAAATATCCCTGAACTTGGGGAAAAAAAACCCGAAATGATGGGCATTCCCATCTTGGTTTGGGGTTTGGAAAACAATCTTAAAACCGGGGGATCAATACAGGAAAAGTTTGTAACGGGGAAGGGTTATGTTCTTTAAAAATAAAAAGGCCCCATTCCTCGAAAAAATGATTGCTGGAATGACGCAAGTGAAAACAGGCGACCCATCGTTTAGTCGAAATGTAAATCGTTGAACTGGTTCATTTTAAAACCCCTGGGAAAAAAAGGGGGCCGAAAACAAAGGGGCCCCCTTACCCAAAAAAAGGTTGGTAAAGGGGCCGGGCCTTGGGTCAAACAAAAAGGAATTTGGAAAAATTTTTTTTTAGTTATTGAATTTGCCGACATTAACATCCAATTAATTGGGGAAAAAGGTGAATATGGTTTGACCTCTTTTTATACACCCCAAAAATTTGGTTTCGATTGTTGG